>VWPV01012851.1:0-59973 GCA_013389885.1 Geococcyx californianus
GACAAGGTGCAAGCCCATCACCCCCTCATAGATGAGTCACTTTCTGATTGGCCAAGGGGAAATATGGCCTGAAGGAATAAGTGCATGTCCCACCCACTGGCACCAATGTAAAACCAGGGAGTTTAGGGCAAAGTGACACTCCCTTATCCTGACACTTCGCGGTACGAGTGATTCCTGTTGAGATTGGTACAGCCTGTTGCTGCCTTGGTGCACTCTGAATCAACACCTCCATCAGGTAGGTGACTGCAGGCTCTCCTCATTGCTGGCCACACATTCAATCTCTGTGTAATTTCAGTTGCCTTGAACCATCTAAATCGCAAGGTGTTGGGAGTGTCTTGGATGTAAACAAGCATCAGAGCATTCCAGGAAAGACAATGAAAAGGTTCATATGAGTGTTAAGAGCCCAGAATATTTGGAAGATAGAACCAGATTTTCCTAAGTGCAGTGGAGATTAGAGAGTTGCTTTGATCCTGGGGGAAGGACCAAGATTGTCTTCTCTGGAAGAATGGGGCTTTTTCCTCAGTAAGGTCACAAGGGTACTTTTTCCCACAGCTGTAGGGAGTTTTCCCATCCTTTCAGGCTTCCAGTTAACTCAGAGGTTGATTTGTGTTTCCATTTCTGGCCACCCAGCAGCTTCCCTGCCCTGTGGTTCCTCCCTGGGTGGGTGCTGTGCAGGGCAGGGGCAGGGAGACTGAGACTGGGCAGTGTCTTTGCTGGGAAGCCCAGGGATGGTCTTGAGTTGAGGATGGGCACTGCCAAGCTGAGCTGGGAGGACTTTCCTGAGCCCAGGGAAGCAGAGGTGAACGGGCAGGGTGTTTTGGGCAGGCAGCTTCGGACAGGCTGAAGGTGATGGAGAGCACTGCCTAACGCTGAATATCATAGAACCATAGAATGACCTGAGCTGGAAGGGGCCCACAAGGGTTATCGAGTCCAGCTCCTACCCCTGCATAGCACGATATAACGTGGCATGTCCAGGCACATGCATTTCCCTTAAATTCCAGAGCCTGGATCCTTTATTTCCCCTAGTTGGACTCTGGGTATGGCATTGAGTGTTGGCACATGGATCTCCTTATGTGCAAACCTTCTCTGCCCTGTCCCTTGGTTAAGGAGAGGCAAAACCCAAGGAGGAAATGCCCAAGTGGGAATCCTGATCTGCTGACTGTGCTGAGAAGTGTATCTTGTGTTATCCCTTCACTCCTTGAAAATTCTGCTCATGGGACAAACAGGTGCTCTAGAAAAGTTCTGAGGAACTAGGTCTTGTGAAAGTATTTGTGCTTTCCTTATAATTTCAATTTCGGTTGATGTTGGTTTGAGTTAAATTACAACCATGAGGCATGAATGCTTGAGTGCACATTTTGAGGAAAATATCAGGGAGGTTTGTGAGAAAGACAATGAAATAAACTTCAGATTGTCACACAGGATGATAGTTACGAAAATGTTCCCAGGAGAACTGTGAAGTTACAATGTTGAGAATCATCATTAACTCTTCTTTTTTGGAGATTCACTTCTGCTTTTCGGATCACCATGTGTGCCCAGCCTTGTCATGTCCCTTCTTTGTTTTCTTGATGTGTCCTCTATGCAGCCCAGTGAAGAGCGGGGATAGACGTCAACCATGCGGATTCTGTATCTGCTCTTCCCCCTCCTCCTCCTATTGGCCCATGGTGCTGCAGGTGAGATGGGGTGAGGTGTGAGCCCCCATCAGCAGGGTCCTCCAGGTCCTAGGAAGTGACCAAATGTGTCATGTATATATAAGTTTAGGCGTGTTTGTCTCTGGTTGGGCAGCTGAGATGCCAGCACATCACTTGCTGGACCTCACACTGGTCCTTCCCTATGACTCTCCCCATGTGCCTACACTGCTGCAGAAAAGATAACCCCCTAGTGGAGGGAAAAGGATTTGGGCTTAATGTTTGGTAGGCATGGGAGGCTGAGATCCAAGGGGAGTGTCAGTCCCTCTAGAACTATGCACATTGTTTAGACTTATCCTATACTCACTTTGTTTGACTCCTTCACTGTGCAGGATCCACCCTGGCTCCAGGAAATAAGAAAGAATGTCTTCGGCAAAATGGCTTCTGTGGGTTTCTGAAGTGTTCTTTCCCCTTTGTCGTCAGTGGAAAATGTTCAAGGTTTTTCTTTTGCTGCAAAAAGTAAGTTTTGGACTTAAAAATGCTACTGTAATGGTAGAAAGAAAAGCTATCGTGTTTAAGAGCCCAAGATTACCTTCCCAGTGTTCCTGTTCCAAGGAGGAGGAATGAACAGTGCTTGGACCTACCCTGAGTAGGGATGAAGGAGTCCAAGGTCAGCCAGTGCCTCCCCACTCTCCTCCAGTCCCCTGAGGCTCAGCCAGGCTTTGCAGAGGCCTCTCCCAAGCTAGCAAAGAGAGAAGCCCTCACTGTCCTTGGGCAGCATCGAGGATGTCATCTTGGTTTTGAGACTTGGAGTCAGCACCACCACCACCAAGATGATGTGAATCCAAACTGTGTGCAGTAAGGACAGCACCTCACCTCCCCTGAGCCTGATTCTCTTGCACTGTAGACTTGATTGTCATCGCAGGGAAGGCGGGACAGGATGGGAGGAAGACAAAAGTAAGTTACAACAGGTGATGTGCAAGTTATAACAGGTGCTTGTCTGCTTTCTTCATACAGTCTCTGGGGTTGAGACCCCACAACTCTGTGAAGGATGTCCCCCTCGCTTGTGGCCCCTGGAACCATCTCCTGATGTCCTCTCCCCTCCCTGCCTCTGCCATCCCCAGGTGGTGTGTCAGCAGGAGTGGAGGCTCTGCTCCTGCTGGGTCCCCAGGCACTCGTGGGCTGGAGACACCCTGTCGCTGACCCGGTGCCATTCGGGCAGAGTCTTCTTTTCCTGGCTTAAATAAAGATGAGCATTTGGGCACTGCAGTGAGTAGGATGTGTGGCTGTTTGTCGTGACAGAGAGTGAGCTGTACCTGCTCGCTCTGGGTTTGGCAGTGGGTTAGCAGCAGGAGAAGCACCTGGGAGTGCTGAGGGAATCCGAGATTAATCAGGGGTGGGAGTTACCTCTGGAGATCACCCAGTCCCTGTTAAAGCAGACCCACCTAGAGCGGGAGCACAGGAACATGTGCGGGTGGGTGTTGAACCTCTCCAGAGAAGGAGCCTCCACAGCCTCCCTGGTCAGCCTGTTCCACTGCTCCAACACCCACACAATAAAGACGTTTGTCCTCATAATAAGGTCAACCTTCCTGTGCTCCATCATACAATCCTAAACTCATAAGGTTGGCAGAGACCTCTGAGGTCATCAAGTCCAGCTGTACCTGTCCCCTTACTAAACCACATCCTCGAGAAACTCATCTACTCATCTTTTAAACCCCTCCAGGGATGGCGATTCCACCCCCTCCCTGGGCAGCTGTTCCAATCCCTTTCAGTGAAGAAATTCCTCCTAATGTCCAGTCTAAACCTCCTCTGGCACACTCATTGTCCCTTGTCCTGTCACTGGGTACCTTTGAGACTTCGGCCCATCCACTTGACATCTAGCCCTTAGATGTGGACAAAGGCAACCAGCTCCTCCGCAAGGTGACACCTCCAATAGGTCCCATGGAGGACAACCTGGAAATATCTTGAAGCGTAGTCCAGGAGGGAGAAAGTAGGATGTCTTCTGCTCTCTGCCTGGCCCTAGCAAACTGGGATTGCGATTCTGTTCTCTGTCAGGAGCGAGCAAACTCAACCCTTCTGCGAGTACAAACCTCTGCCGTGTTCGATACGGGTGTGCGTCCATGCACCTGTGTGTATGTCAGCAACTAGTAACCCTGGCAGTTTTACTGAATCCTTTCCATTCCAAGGAGGCCGCTCACTCTCAGCATTCCATCCCTGATTTTCTCACCATCTGCTTCCCCACTGGGTGTACACCCCTTTCCAGACCCATGGGGCTGATGCCTGGATTTCTTCCCAGAGCATTTCTGCCCTGATCCTGAAGCTGAAAGTCCCTGTTGGATCCAGAGTAGCACAGACTCCTGTGATACAAATTCCTGTGGGAGGGTCTTAGGAGTGAAAAGGGATCTGCACAGCCTCCAGAGTTGTATCCACATCACCTAGGGTTTTTCCTCACATCTACCAGGATTTCTCACCCTGCTGTCAAGGTCTTATACCCAGCACAGAAGGTTCTCACAGACTTTTGCGCGTCATCTCCTTCACATTCATTCATATATAGAATAAGAATGGTTAAGGTTGGAAAAGATCTCTAAGATCATCAAGTCCAACCATCAACACAATACCAACATACCTACTAAACCATGTCCTGAAGTGCCACATCTACACTTTTTTTTTTAATACCTCCTTGGAGGGTGAAACCACTGCTTCCCTGGGCAGCCCGTTCTAATGCTTCACCACTCTTTCAGTAAAGAGTTTTTTCATAATATCCAGTCTTAATCTCCCCTAGTGCAACCTGAGGCCATGAATGTTCATTTAACTGAACATTTAGCAGTAACCACGAACACCCTTTATCTCTGCATTGCGAAGCTGTTCCACTGTCCCGTGGACTCCTTTGCTCACCTTGAACAAGACTGATGGTGTTGTGGAAAATCACCCCATGACTTTAATATAGTACAGATAGAGGAGAAACAGCAAGAAAAGTAGAAAGATCAATGGATAAATGATATTTTCTGATGCCCATGATATGACTTACATGGAAGCAGTGAACTGGAGATGTTGATCTAAGTGTGCATTTGAACATCATGCAGCAATCCATATGTTATTTCTAAAACATCTGATGAAACTTAAATTAAAAACAGAGGTAAAGCCTTTCTTGTAATTTTGAAAGATAGCAAGGTTTATGATATCCTCATGTTTTTTGCACATCCTGTGCTGGGTGGTTATTTTGTCAGAGTGGAGAACACAAACAGGGAAACCTTATCTGCCTTTTTTTTTTTGACTGGTTGCTGCTGTCTGTACCCAGCAAAGTCCAGGCAGTTCATGCTGAGCCACTGTCGCAGCCTGTGTCCTTGCTGTGCAGTGGGATGTCACAAGATGTGTTGCGTGAGGATAACAGTGAAGATTGCAACAGCCCCCAAGAGCACTTCAGCCTCTCCCACTGTAGCAAGGAAAGGACAAGGTGCAATCCCTGTGCAGATGGGTCACTTTCTGATTGGCTGAGGAAAGCTATGACCATGGGAATAAGTATGTCTTACCCACCAACAGTGGTGTAAAACCAGAATGTTTTGGGCAAAGTGGTATTCCCTGACCCTAAGGGCATCTGGCTGCTTGTGATTCCTGTGGTGTTTGTTGCTGCCTGAAGACCAAGACCATCCCTCATCAGATGAGTAACTATGGGGCCTCTTTCAGCTTGGCCACCCGTTCATCTCTCTGTTTATGTCTTGTCACAGAGGGACTGGCGAAACAACAAACTGTTGGATGCATCTGTTCACATAACGATGTCATCTGAGTCTTGTAGGAAGAAAAGTAAATAGAAAATGTGAATTCCTTCCCGTTAGATCTTGGACCCTGCTGAAGCTGCATCCAATGTCTCCCAAGCACAGGAGAGACTGAAAAGTTTCTGTTGTGTTTGAAGAGAGACACCAGAATTTTGTATTCTGGGGAAATGGGAACTCTGTAACCTAAAAGGAAGAGCCACTTTACATGCAGCAGTGCAGAGAATTTCCATTCTTTCTGCCTTCAGTTGACTTGAAAGGTCGCATTTTCCTGACCCCTTTGACCACTGAGACACTTGTCTGCCCTCTTTCTCCTAACTGGGGAGCTGCTCTATGAATCATTCAGACACTGCAGCTTTACAGAGGCTTTTGCATTCAGCGTTGACACAAGCATCTCTGAAGTATGCAAACATTCTCCTCTTTGCCCTTTGGTAAGGAGATGCGGAAGGAAGAGAGCACAGGTACTAAGCACAACCCTTAATTCATGAGCACACTTGAAAGCATACCTAGCCTATCCCTTTGATTCCGTCTCCCTAGAGACAGATTTAGGGCTGTTTTAGAGACAAGTGTGCCGTACGTAAGGCCCAAGGTACTTCCAAAGGTAAGTTTTGTGACTGCATTTTCTAAATAGCACCAGCTGCTTTTTTTACTTAAAATAGCACAAATCACCAAACATAAGAACTACAGGCTGAGCCGGGGAGAAAGCACAAGGAAGTGTCACGGTTTAGCCCCAGGTCTGCCTGATTGGCAGCTGATGGTGGCAGTCGTGGTCTCAATCCACCTCCAGGGAAAGGGGAAAAGGGAAATGAGAGAGAGAGAGACTTGTGGGTTGGAAACTAAAAATAAAACCACTTTAATAAAACAATAATAATAATAAATAATATTGTTAAGAAAAATAAAATATACAAATGTATGATATCGTTGCCACTTCTGAAGACTACAATCACCATTGATGCTGCAAAGCAGACATGGGAGTGTGTGGGGGGAAAGATCACAGAATCACAGAATAATAAAATAGTTTGTGTTGGAAGGGACTTCAAAGATTGTCCAGTTCCAACCCCTCTGCCACGGACAGGGACACCTCCGGAATTGGTCCTATGTTTTCTTGGCTGAAATAGATCTGCTGTTCTCTTTACATCCACACTGCCGAATAACACCCTCCTGCACTCATGCCGAGAGGCAGAGGCCAGCGAAGAGAGTCCTTTGGTTGTACCTGTCCTGTGAGGCCTGAAGAAGCCCATATCCAGTCTTTACACTTCCCCACAGCCCCATAAGATCAAATTTGGGACTTTTATAAAGATTTTCCCATGTTGACGGAAAGTGAAGTTTGAACTTTGTGTAGTGTGGGGCACAGGACCATCTCCTTGAGATTCATGGGAAGCCTTTGTTTCAAGGGTGCAACTACCAAAGAAAGCACAGGTCCAAGTCACCTGCAATAAAGACCGGCGTTTATTTGAGGAGAAGTAGGTCCAGTAGGTCCCTAAAGGTCTTTATAATAGGAGAAATGGCAGAAAGACCAGAGGAAGACAAAGAAGGAACGTAAGAAATAAATATCCATGATGACTTAGTGTGCTTTGTTTATACAGGAAATGGTGATGATTCCCTGGACTTTCTGAGCAGGATGTGCCCTTCACTTCTGGCTCCTGGAACAGGCTTCTGAAGTCCTCCCCCCTCCCTCTGCCATCCCCAGGTGGTGGGACAGCAGTGGTGGAAGCACTCCTGCTGGCTGCTAATGGACTGGAGACATCTCATCATGTGCCCAGTGTCATTTGGGCAGAGGTTGCTTTTCCCAGCTTAAATAAAGGAGGTCATTTAGTCTTATCTCTCTGCTCAAGTTGGTCACCTAGAGCTGGTTGCCGAGGGTCATGTCCAGATGGCTTTTTAAGTATCTCCAAGGATGGAGAATTCACAGTTTCCCTGGACAACCTGTCTTAGTGTTTGGTCACCCTCACAGTAAAAAAGTGTTTCTTGATGTCCAGCGGGAACTGCTATGTTTCAATTTATGCCCATGGTCTTGTCACTGGGCACCACTGTTCTCTTTGCACCTTCCCTTCAGGTATTTATACACATCATTAAGATGCCCCTTCTCTTCTCTAGGCTGAATAGCCCCAGATTCCTCAGCCTTTACTCACAGGAGAGAAGCTCCAGTCACTTCATCATCTTGGGGACCGTTTGTTAGACTCTCTCTCCAGTCTATTTTAGAGTGGGGAGCCCAGAACTGGACACAGTACTCCAGGTATGGCCTCATGACTGCTGAGTAGAAAGGAAAGTTGACCTCCCTCCTCTTGCTGGCAATAACCGGTCTAATGCAGCCCAAGATACCTTTATTTACCCATCAGAAGTTATGGGTTGGACTTGGCAAATGAGTTGCTGAATTAGTTGTAAATTGAGCACATAAGAATGTTTGTGGGTGCAGACTTTATCACAGTATCACAGTATCATAAGGTTGGAAAAGACCTTTGAGATCATCGAGTCCAACCTATGACCCAACACCTACACCTACTCCTACTCATCAACTACACCATGGCACTAAGAGCCTCATCCAATGTCTCCTTAAACACCTCCAGGGACGGTGACTCCACCACCTCCCCGGGCAGCGCATTCCAATGGCCAATCACCCTCTCAGTGAAGAACTTTGAATTTACCACCGAGCACCCATCTCTGTGCAGAAATGTGATGAACAATATCTCACCTCAGTGTCTGAGATAAGCTTATTGCTCACCAGTGTTCGTGAGAAAGGGATAGGACATACTAATGCTGTCATTTTGGCAGGCAAACAAAATCCCCTGTGAACAACATTTCATGAATGTGTGTAGTGTAACCGAAAGGAGAGCTGAAGGGGACATGCCATATGGTGGAGGGAGTGCGAGAGGAACTAATGAAGAGAGAGCAGTTTAAGCTGTTCCTCAAGTATTATCTTTTATATGTTCTCTCAAAGGGCCAAGTGGGGGAAAAAAACCTGCAAAACTTACATCCATTACTGTAAAATTACAAAACAAAAAACATCTGGAGAGAAAAGAATGGATATAAATTGTTACACTACCTAAAGAAAGAAGAAAATAGACCTACTGTTTCCTGGAATGCTCATGGACTTTTCCAGAAGACAGAACATTAAATCACACCTGCTGATGGTGAGTATGTATCTGGGTATTTAGCTATTTTTGTTTCTCATTCTCCAGGAAAAGATTTATGCGTAGTAAGATAATAAGGATTTTGGTGTGTGAACATGTTCCAGTAAACAAATGTTGAGTTCTTCCAGTCTGTCTGTCTTTTGGTGCTGAAGGGCAAGGTCTTTATTCCATGACTATTATATATGTGACGTGTGCGACCACCCTGACAAGGACCCAATAAAAATTATGGCCTATTAAACAAAGATTATGATGGGATCATAGAATCATTTCAGTAGGAAAGGGCCTTTAAGATCAAAGAGTCCAACTATAAACCTAGCACTGCCAAGTCCACCACTAAACCATGTCCCAGAATATCACTTCTACACATTTTCTGAACATCTCCAGGGATGGGGACTCCACCACTTCCCTGAGCAGCCTGTTCCAGTGCCTGACAACCCTTCTGGTGAAGAATTTTTTTTCCTAATATCCAGTCTAAACCTCCCCTGGTGTAATTTGAAGTCATTTCCTCTTGTTCTATTGTGGCCTAATAAGGAAAGATTAACTAATGATCAGGTAGATCAAAGACGTACAGGCTGGGGCTTTACAGCTGTTGAAACCACCACTCCCTGTTCCTCCACACCCCTGCGCTGCTGGCTAGAGGAGCTAGAGCACTCCTACCAGGCACACAGCCCTGGAAAACGTGGGTCCCCAGCCAATCAGAAAGACCACAAATGACACTCGGCTAGATATAAAACAGGGTCCTGCTGGAGCGCCGGCTGGAGTTGGTAGCTCCTCAAAGCTGTGGGAATGCAATGCAGTAGGGACCCTCCCCTTGGATTGGGATGCTGGCCGAGGTAATTTTACTGGGACTGAGACCCCTCATCTTACAGATGAGTGATTGTGTGCATTTTGGGTGATTCTCCTAAAGGATTATTCACAAAACTTAGAAATTCATGAGGCGGTTGTGTAGGAATAATTGCCAAATGGCATCTGAACCTGTGGTTTACTTTTGTGGTTGGAGCATTAAGTAAATCCTCATTGCTCTCAGTGATTGACTATTTTGTGGGTGCCAGCAATACCCTGGGCAGCTGCACACCCCAGAAAAACTCAAATTAAGGCACTGTAAACTGTTGCCCTTTGAGGTCTGCGTGTCAAAACCCAAGCAGGATGGTCATCCTCAGTGCATGCAACAGACACCCAAGTTTCAGGGATGTGGCTGCTAAGCAACAACAATTTATTCAAAATGCAGTGCAGAATACATTTGGTTTTACTCTATATCACAACGCTTTTTGCATTAAACATGAAAGGTGCACAAGGTTTTGTAGCAGGATCTGGTGGCTTTAGCAGTTAAGGGGATTCAAAGCCAACTCCTAGGTTTAGAAGAAATTTTCATCACTGTTGAATGAAGAGTCCATGAAGTTTTTTATGCATCCCATGGCCTGCACAAAGAGAAAAAATAATATTCATATATTTTTCTGCTTGTATTCCCTCCCTACTTACTCTCTGTCCATGTATATTTTCTTCTTGGGTATGAATGATATCCAAAATACCTAAAAGTCAGGTGTAGTCAAGCTGGGACACACCTGTGCACTCATATGTGTACATAAGTGTTCTCCTATTGTTTCAGGAAAAACAAGGAATTAAATTGATATCCCTTAACACTGAGGTGAATGCATTCATTCCTGAGTGAAAACAGAAGGCTACCTTCCATATCTTTTTAAAGAAAATTTTGCACACATTTGGTGATATTCAGAGGTCCGTATTTACCCTGCTCCCCGCACAGCACAGCAGCCCAGTTCTGCACGTACCCAACCCTGATATTTTGCTCTGGTGTGGGAGCTGTAAAGCAGTCAAACAGAGCTGGGACAGCACAAGGCTGACATCTCCAACCATACTTTTGGGACAGATCATGGTGTGCATCTCAGGAGATAAAGCAGTGTGGAGCTCAACCTACTTCAACGCTTGACTGTCCTTGTGGCTTAACAGATTTTTATATATCTGATACATATATCTAATATATATCCAGTTTGAATATTCAGTAGCACCTTGGGGTTAAGGACACGGGTAAAATAGATTTGTCTGCTCATACTGCAGAGAAACCTTGGTGAACGTCAATCTCACCATTTGCAGCAGGAGCGGAACCCAAAGCAACTTCCAACTTTAACCAGATGGACGGGACATCTTCCAAAGTGACAGGTCCCTTTTCTGCAGAGAAACATGTCCCGCTGGGGTGAAGACAAACCTGCAATGATAACCAAAAATTGCTTTCCCTCTCATTCCACAAAACAGGGCAACGCAGCAATAACGCCAGCAGGGTTCCCGTTCATTGAGAGGTCTTCACCACAAACTTGCCTGAAGGACTGTTGGCCAGATTTGGCCATGTTGAAAGCCAGGCAAAGGTGACATTACTAAGCAGGTTTACACCTTTCAGAAGTGGATCTTTAGCTCACAATGCATCTAAAAGGGTGGCCTCGAAGTCCAGGTGGAGAATGATCCAACCTCCTGATCCACTGTTCTTTACCTTAGGGAAAAAGTCATGGGTCCAGAGGACTTAATACTTTGTTATCTGAAAACAGTTGACCAGGTTTCATTTTCATAGAACCATAGAATCATAGAATGGTTTGGGTTGGAAAGGACTTTGAAGATCATTCAGTTCCACCTCCTGCCATGGACAGGACACTTTCCTATAGATCAGGTTGCTCCAAGCCCATCCAGCCTGGCCCTCAACACCTCCAGGGATGGGGCAGCCACCATTGCTCTGGGCAACCTGGGCCAGGGCCTCCCTACCCTCACATGAAAAAATTTCTTCCTAAAATCTCATCTCAATCTCCCTCTTTCAGCTTAAAACCATTCCCCCTCATCCTATCCCGGCACAACCCGATAAAGAACCCCTCTCCAGCTTTCCTGGAGCCCCTTTCAGTACTGGAGGCTGCTCTAAGGTCTCTGTGGAGTTTTCTCTTCTCCAGGCTGAACAAACCCAACCCTCTCAACTTGTCCTGGTATGGGAGATGCTCCAGCCTTCTGATCACCTTTGTGGCCTCCTCTGGACTTGCTCTAAGGGATCCATGTTCCTGTGCCTATGCACTACTGAGCGTCCTGCTTATCTAAAGACCATGGACACTGCAGACACCATCTCAGGTGTCTGACAACAGAGCATTACCACGACCTTTTTAGGAAGACACTAGAAGTGAAAAAAATCACTTTTCTTCAGATGTTATAATATCTACACCTTTGAAAAAGTTTTCATAGGGGAGCACAGAGCTGTTTGACTAAGTCCTGCAAATGTAACCAGCAGTGATTATGTGTAAATCCCCTTCTAGCATCTCTTTTCCATCTTACCTGGAGAAACTTGGAGTGCCAAGAAGAGGAGAGAAAAGAGCAGGTAAAGGATCTTCATGACTGCGGGTTTGCTGTGTCACTATAGGGAAAAAGACAAAGAAAGATGTGTGACAGACAGTCCCTAGGATCTACACTCTTCTGAATTTTACCAATATTGTGTTCATGAAAAATGACATTTATATTGCCTTTTTCTTCAAACTTTCAAACATAACCTGTGAGACTCATATGACATCATGACTACTCTGTGAGCATTTCAGGGACAATAACAAAATGGTTTGGGTTGGAAGGGACCTTAAAGCTCATCCAGTTCCAAACCCCTGCCATGGGCAGGGGCACCTGCCACTGGGTCAGCCTGATCAAAGTCTCATCCATCCTGGCCTTGAACACCTCCAGGGATGGAGCATCCACTGCTTCTGGGAAAGAGAAGTGTATTTGGGGCAGTACACTTACAGAATATGTGTTCATTGAGTTACTTTAATATTTTAACTGCTTGGGGTTTTTTAAAATTTTGTAAATAGTTCTTAGCCAAACTGTAATCATGACTATTTTTAATTAAGTGTTTTATCTACTAAATAAACAACATTAAGAAAAATGATGTCATTGTACAGTCAAACCTACCAATGTCAGAAAAAAAATGTCCATCTTTGCAATGTTACAATTTATCAAGAAATGATATCTAAAATCTACTTCCTCAAAATATTCAGTCTTAGTCTACAGTCTTCAGTTCAAGGATGGAAATAAATTAAATTCCCATAAAATAAATAAATTCCCATCTGATGAATGAAATTTGAAAAGCAAACATGAAATGCTTTCATTGGAAGAGTTAATAATTGAATTGATATCAGCAAAATGAGATAAGAAAGCCTAGAAGGGGGCTTATGGATAAAGAAGAGGTACTTAATGTCATAAATCTTGGCATTACAGATTCTTCCCATCTGTCACAAATTATGTTTTCTTAAGCAAAGAAGGGAAATGAGATTGTGCCGATTCTGGCTTCTATCAAAGAGACCACCAGTTTCTCCGGACCACAGTCTTCTCTGAAACAACCTGACCCAGCCAGACATTTTCCTAGGTGTTTGCCAACAAAGTATTTTTATGAAGGCATTCTAGGTATTAACTCATGTTTGAAGTACTTATTCAACCTGTTCATTTCCTGGAAAACTTAAATTAATCTTTTTTTAGTAACCTACAAATTTAGGTTAATAATACAGAGGTCTGGGGTTTGGGGGAGGAGAAGGATGGGGTGTGAGAAAAAGAGGACAGCTGACATTGAAAGAAAGACTGAAAAGAGCTGAGAAGTTACCAGGTGTGAGGTGAGTCCAGAAGACAAACAAGGTCTGCTCTTGGTCCCTTCCCTGCAGAGGGTTTTGGTTGTAGGGCTCGGAGTCTATTTTATAATGTGTTTCCTAAGGGGTGTGACAACTGCTTTCTCTTCTCAGCAAAAGAGCCAATCAAAAAATTACATCCCCCCCCTTCTTTTTCTGTCTTCTAATCCAACAATAATCAAGTTGCTCTTCATTTCCCAGTGAAAAGGCAGGGTTTCTCTCCACTGAAGCTTTTCCTTAGGTAAATCCGAGGTTATTCTCGCAACACTTCTTGTGACACTCCAGTTTGTGTAAGATACGTTAAGCCACTGTGGTATGTGTCAAAAAACTTGAGGCATACTTTGAACTGTTCCTGCTTAGGAGCAACATAATCCACTGTGAGACAAAGTGCTTCTCTGTACTCTCAGGTAGTTTATTTTCTCCTTCATGAATGCAGAATGTAACAACACATGAAATAAAAGCAAGTGTTCATTGGCTTCGTGGACAGTGGCCACTAAAGGGCATGAAACAACGTGTCTGCTACACCACCTCAAGCCCTGTAGAGTGTACATGACATTTCTTTCCTTTGGAAACCTGCAGAGATTGGACTGGGGGATGAGCCATTTGAGGAGAGGCTGAAGGACTCATCTTTGTTCAGGCTGGAGAAGACACGGCTCAGGGTGATCCAATTTCTGTTCATGGATGTCTAATGGTAGCTGTAGAGAGGACAGAGCCACGCTGTTCTCAAAGGTGCACAGTGGAAGGATGAGAGGTAACAAAAGTAAATTATAATGCAAGAAATTCCAATTGCATCTAAGAAAAAGCCCCTCTCACAATGAGGATCATCAAACACTGCAATGGGACAAGCTTGTAGAATCCTGATAGGCAGTAAATCTCAACTGGAAAAAGCACTAAGCAACCTGGTCTATCTTTGAAACTGTCTCTGTCTGGAGGGATGAATGACCCAGATGGTGTCCAGACGTCCATTCCAATTTAAGTTGTTTTGTGGTTTATTCAATAGCAAAATCCAAGTCAAACTGAATGCATAAATCCATATAATGAAGATCTGAGGAGCCTCAGTGCAGTCTCTAAGGTCTACCTGTCCTTTCCTATCTACTGACCTTCCACTGCAGGAAGTCGCTTGCCAACATACCTAAAGTGTCCCAAATCCCTAACACTAAGTAACTCTTCAGATCATATACTGTTTCCCACCTCAGTTCAGACAACAAACACTGTCCCTGCAGTATTTCAATACAACACCTGCAGTTCATCATCAAAGGTGACGATACATTTGCTGTTTTGAATAACTAATGTTTCTAATTGACCAAGGTTTCTGCACGTGACATCATGTCTTACAGATCATTCAATATCAAAGCTAAGCCAAAATATTTTAATTTCTTATTTGTTCCTCAGTTTACTTATTGGTGATGTGAGTTTTTCAATATTTTGATAGTAATTTCTGAAGCGTACAGGAGCGCACACACTGTACACATGCACAGACACACATGGATCTATATACATGGCAAAATATACCCACAAATTATTTTCCCTCAATGCAAAACCTGATAATTGAGGCAACTTCTTCTTTTCCACAAATGCATGTGAAGACATGCCTACAAATTATTTCCCCTCAATGCAAAACCTGATAATTGAGGCAACTTTTTATTTTCTACATCTTTTCACAAGAGAACTGGTTTTGAGGTAGGTAACAATTATAGTTGAATTTCTGGTATGTTTGTGAACTGCTGGCCACTGAGCATAAAAAAGTCAGGAATAAAATTACAAAAGATGCAGTTACTTCACAATTTACCAAAAGTTTGTGGTTAGTTTGCCTACCAACTGCTGTTGTTACTCAATCTGTTCCTTAAGGAAGCAGAGATGTGTCGTTAATTTTTACCATGTCCGAGGTCTTATGTACAAGTAATGTCAAGTGTTCAGCATTCTTGACAGTGATAATTGCAAATTCTACATTCTCCCATCATTATCTCTTCCTGGAGATGGTTAAGAAAGAAGCAGAGAAGAGATGGAGCACCTTTGGCAGTCCAGAGCTCATAGGGCCTTATCAGGCTTTCAATTTGTGGCTCTTGGGGTGGAAAACCTTTCCCTCCCTGCCTGCAGCTCCTGTTCTTATGTACAGGAGACAGTTGGTTTCATACATCAGGAGGGACATATCTGTGTTTTGCCCTTCACAGTCTCTGGGTTTGGTTTTTCCCAGTGCCTTTTGCTGGTAGACTTGATTTACACAATAGCACCAACTACATATCCCTTCACACGGGGTACCTGGGTAGGAAAGTGCGTGGGATCCTGCCCAGCTAAGTTAGGCAGCACCTCACAATCATTTGGTTCTTGACATTAGAAAAACAATCCTCTCTACCCAAACCACCACGGAATCATAGAATCACAGAATCATGAGGTTGGAAGAGACCTCTGAGATCACTGAGTCCAACCGTGCCTGTCTCCCCACTAAACCCTGTCCCTAAGAAACTCATCCACCCGTCTTCTAAACCCCTCCAGGGATGGTGACTCCACCCCCTCCCTGGGCAGCTGTGCCAACCCCTGACCACCCTTTCAGTGAAGAAATTCTTCCTTATGTTCAGCCTAAACCTCCCCTGGTGCAACTTGTGGCCATTTCCTTTTGTCCTATCATTCGTTAATTGCAAGCCATATACTTTCTCACCATTTTCAGTGCAGAGGGAAAGGGAATCTTCATGGAGAGTTTTCTTCTGCTTAAATAATGTGTTTCTTTGTTTTCTTGTTTCATTAAACTTCAGAAGGTGATTTGGTTATATTTCTATCTCCACAGCAAGTCTTCACTCCAATTTCTCCAAGTGGAGTTGACTGATGATGCTGCACTCCTCCACCCGTTTCAGGTCCAGATTACACCATACACTGTGGAGAAGGAGAAATATTATGGTGGGGTCAGTATTTTAGGTAATAATATAGTGTTTAGAGCCCTGGCACAAGAACTCACAGGTGAAGCCTGAAGCACTACTGTGCATGATACAGTTAAAATACAGTATTAGTAGAACAGCCGTCAAAATGAGGTTGCAAAGCATTGTAAGGAGAAATGACTTTCATCCTTTTCACATTTTGAAGAGCAACTGAGGGAGCTGGGGTTGTTCAGCCTGGAGAAGAGGAGGCTCAGGGGAGACCTTATTGCCCTNTACTTTGAAATCAAGATGTTTTGGTAATTGTGCCAAGATCACTTCCCAAAGGAGGATCTTACCTCTGTCTAAAGATTCTGTATCTAGCACAGAAGATAAGGTGATTAGGAGCAAAAGGGAGAATGTCCAACTGTGATCCTAATAGTTTTCTGATTTAAAAAAAGCAAAAAATATTATGGAGATCTTTTGTTGTGTCACCTCTATTTAAAATGCTACTGCACAAAGGACTGGTCTGCTGTTTCATCCCTCCAGAAGATGATTTATTCATGGCATTGAAGGCTCCAGGCATTTGGAAGTCGTTTTATGTAGGCATAGCAAGAACATTGGGATCAGAAGTCTCTGCCCTAGCAGCTGGCCAAAAAGCAGATATTTCAGTGTGCTCCAAAGAGGCACAGCAGTGATGGCTGGCAGCCTGGCTAACCACAAACTGCCCCTCCCTCGTGCAGTAACATCATCCTTAACCTCCTTCATGTGCATTGAACTGAATTCTAGCCACACAGCAGAATTCTTGCACAGAGATGAAGGTATTTTGATGTCACTATGCAGCGTACAGTATAGAAATTCAGACTCCTCTAGATTAGCTGCCCAAGCTGTTAGCAGCAGTTGCACGGGCAAAGTAGATCCACCAAGAGGAGATTAGCCGCTGTTTAGATGTTGTTCCATAGCCAGAAGTGAATTTGCAAGGCACCACTACATTGTAGTTAACAGAGAAAGCTTTGATCACGTGAGTCAATAACTAATGCACACACAGTCATCTTCAAACAGTACACAGAAAGTATTGAATCAAGATTAAGACTTCGGTGATTGAGTACTTATGTTGAGTAACCAGGGAGAAATGATGTGATAAACATCTGTATGAACAAATCCACCTTCCACCTTATTTTTTACACTCCTCCACCCATTTAAGGTCCAGGTTACCCCATCCTCTGTGGAGGAGGAGAAATATTTCGACAGTTAGTTGAAGGTATTAGGGTACCAGTGCAGAGTCCAGCCTCTTTTTGTAAGGACCACTGTGTGAGTGGGCAGTCTGTGTGTTCAGAGCTCCTTGGCACAGGCCACGTAGCCCGAAGTTCCTGAAAACTAAAGAACTCCTGTAAACTGATTCATATTTCCTAGAGCCAAATGGCAGGAGTGATCTCACTAATCTTTAGATGTCCTAAAGTTAAACGACAAAGTCCAAGATATTTTCTCTGCTCTTCTTTTATAGGAGAGAGGAATTGTTCTAAAGATTTTTAACTGAGGTACAAATATTTACTATAGAAGTGTTAGGATAGACACAAACGTAACAGTAAAGCAATGCTAGAGACACCGAAATGTTGTGTTTGGAGATATTGTGCTGCAGTGTCGCCTGCCTGATGAGCCTCATTCTGCACAACAGTGTAAATGGGAGTTGTGTCCATAGTAAAGCTGGCATTTCCCCTTCAGGGGATTTTTACATACCTGGGCACATCTCCAAACCCACCCAACAAGCCGTGAGGAGTCAAAACCTTCTCAATTTTGTAACGTATTTGGCTGGGTACAATTTTGTGCACGTTGAGCAACTGCTTCTGAGCAGATACGGCCAAATCCCTATGTTGCACATCCATAGCTTTTGGAAATGTGTCTGTTAGTCTCTTTCCTTCTTTGCATCTTCTTTTCTAGTTGATGTCACTGTCAAGGATCTGATTTTATCCAATATGTTCCTGTTTTCCCTTGCATGAAGTCCCCTCGGAAGTAACATTTCTCAGATGCCTCCGGGCCCTGTGATGGAAGCATCTACACTGCTAGACCTTGGTGGCAGGGAAGCATACACAGAAAATACAGATTGTATGTCTGATATCTCAGTAAAATATACCATAATACCTTCAAAAGCATCCTGGAATCTACCAGAATGTGTTCCTGCTGGACACAAACACCCACATAACTGTCACAGAGAGAGACAGATTTCATCTTTGACGAAGAGGATGCCAAAGCAGGAGTGTTCCAGGATTATGGCCATTAGGAAGCAAGGATGAAATGACCCTTTTCTCTGGGGGTACTGTGGGGTGCAAGTGGAGAATTGTCTAGCTGTGAAAGCCACCAGACCACCTATGTGTTACCACCCATGGTGTGCGCAGATTTACAAAATATCATAGAATCATAAAATCACAGAATGGGTTGGGTTGGAAGGGATCTTAAAGATTATCCTGTTCCAACCCTACTGCCATGGGCAGGGACACCTCCCCCTGGATCAGGGGGCTCCAAGCCCCATCCAACCTGGCCTTGAACACCTCCAGGGATGGGGCAGCCACAACTTCTCTGGGCAACATCCTTCCTTCCAAAAACCACCCAAGGTTAAACCATATGAATGCCACCATAACTGATTTTATTAAAGAGGGGACGTGGGGGGAAGAAACACTTTCTATGGTGTTGCCTGGATCATGTTTATTTTTTGCAGATGTAGAAGTTTGCTTCACTACAAGGGAAGACTTTTGAGAGCTTTTCATTACAGCAGGAACTTGTGCCACCAAGAAGAATGGGATCAGGGTGATTCAGAGGCCATTCAGTAGAAGCAGAAAGGATTTTCAAGGAGAATCCAAGTAGTCTTCAGTGATACCACCCCCTGCGTAGTGAAGAAGAGAGAGTATCATAATACCCACCAGTAGGTTTCCTACAGTGAAATTCTCCTCATGTTGTGGCATCAGAGCAGAGGCTGCCATGGGATGCAAAGAACCCCTGAGGACTTTCAGTGCTAGCAGGTTTGGCATTGGACAGGTGAGACAGCATGGGAGCTGTGCCTCCAAGGTGTTGCTCTGGAGAAAAGATAAGGAGGATATCAGTCATTGCCACGGTGATCCCTGCACTTCCACGTACTTTCTGCAGCAAGAAAATCCTTCATCACAGGATCCAATCCAGTAGTACGGCCGACGACATATCCCTGGGAAGCACCGTCCGTTTTGGGCTAGACAAGAATTGATCGGCCTAGGAACAAAGTGCTGACCTGCACAGTGGAAAGAACACAGTCATTTACCATGAAAGTGAGCAAAAGCAGATGCTCTGCCTCTCTCTCCTCTAGTTTGTCTCTCTATTGTCCTCACATCTTACCTGCAACTCCTTGGAGCATCATGAAGAGGACAGCTAGGAGCTGATAAAGGATCCTCATGGTCACAGCTGGGATGTGAATTCCTTACCTGTAACGAGCAGAGACCTCAAGACCAAAAGACACTGGATGAATTGTCCCTTCTTGACTGGGAGAAATGGAATTCCTTAAAACATGCCCTGAGCAACCAAAGACAAAATTTTGCAAAATACAGTGGACTTGAACAAAGAGCAGAATGAAAACTACATCATTTGGTCATGGATTCAAACTAGAAACTCCCGGTCTCCCTTTAAACGAAAATTATTCTGGGCTTCTATGGTGTTTTGTTATGGATTCTTTTAATAAATACTGGTCTTATTGCATTGGAAAATTATATTCCAGACCTGTACAACACCAGGCAGGTTACTCTGGTACCAACAGAGACCCACAAATTCAAGAGACTTTGATTCAGTTCAACTGTAATTCAGAAAGTGTTCAGACATCCAGCCAACCATCATCTTTAGAAAAGTCTAAAAAAAGAGACAACTCTATCTCTTGAACATCAATTAAGGTCACAACTCAGAAAGTTACCAAAATTCAGACAAGATATGTGGCTTCAAATGCGACTCTGAATTGCTGTGCTGGGCTGCCTGTTTCTGTAGGAAGCTAGACATTTCTTAGCCAACAAGCCCTCTGTCTCTGATGTCTCAAGTGAAGGTTCCTGGGTCTCCGTTGGTTCCTCTTGGAGGTCAGAAAACTCAGTTTCCTCCTGCAAGCCCTGTAAGCAAATCCATGGTTCTCCAAGACGCGTAAAGACCAGACACACTCACTGGAGTAAGGAAAAGGAAGGGGTTAATGAAAGCAGAATGCTCGTTAAACTTGAGTTTAATAAAAGGAAAGTAAGTGTATGAATGTGAAGAGGTGAGGGCTCGTGCCCAGAACCAGGCAGAGTGTTACCAGCAGAGGAGGTGGACGATCACTGCTGTCCGTCTCTCTTCTCCGGTGATTGCCCGGACCAGAACACACCTCTTCATATAAAGGTTTGAGGATGCTGGCAGTGCAGTCAGAGGCCAATGAAAAAAGCCTTTTCCAGCCAAATTTGGCCTCAGCCTTGGTGTCTCCCAATGAGAAGGGAGGGTCTGCTTTGACACTGCTCTCACCACAAAGGCCCTGATCTTTGCGCAACCCAACTTAGAGCATCCGAGTTTGTGTAAGATCCGTTAGGCCACAGGGTTACACAAAACACCTGTGAGCATGCAATGGCTCCTCCTTTTGGACCCACAGGCTCCTCACTCTGCCATCGGTAGGCAGATTCATTACCTAATTTGCAGCTGGAACGCGGTCATTTTTCCCTTTATAACATAACATTCCTTTTATTTTACATCTAACCTTCTGGTCGTCTTTCCTCCATGTCAGTAAAAAAACAAACATTGCTTTATTTTCAGCTTATTAATTACACAGTTAATAATTTAGTGCATGATGAAATCACGAGGGATGAAATTATAACTTAAACACAATTTATCATATACAATCTTATAATAGATCACATTTTCATTTCTATTACTTCCTCTCTGGATTGGTCTTTATTTTTTTCCTGTTGTTTCAATGTCATTTCTCATACCAACTTTAATTCAATATTTCTCAGGCTACGCAGACTCTTGTAGGAGAACCAGGATGCCTGCAAACCTCATATATTTCCCAAATACTCTATGAATGATAAGCGGTTTATTAAGAAGAAATTTCATTTCTAATCATTCCAGTTCTGAATGGCAGTCAGAAGCCACAAATTAGGATGAGAGGAAATGGTCTCGAGTTGCACCAGGGGAGGTTTAGATTGGATATTAGGAAAAATTTCTTTACTGAAAGAGAAGTGAAGCATTGGAAGAGGCTGCCCAGGGCAGTGGTGGAGTCTCCATTCTTGGAAGTGTTCATAAAAACACTGGGACTTTGGGACATGGTTTAGTAGGCGTGGTGGTGTTGAGCTGGGCTGTATTTGATGATCTTAGAGGTCTTTTCCAACTTTAATCATAGAATCACAGAATCACAAGTTTGGAAGAGACCTCTGAGATCACCGAGTCCAACCATGCCTGTCTCCCTACTAAACCATATCCCTAAGAAACTCATCCACCCATCTTTTAAACACCTCCAGGGGTGGTGACTGCATGATTCCCTCTGAATAGCTGGGTATGTATGTTTGTACATACATGGATAGTGTATATATCCAAATACCAAATGTTTAATTCAAGATTTTGCAGTTTCTGAGCTATGAGCACATTTTCTGTTGCTCAGATTAAGTCCTTTCTGCGACACAGAAGCAGAAATTCTTATTTCCGAAGAGCTTCTGCTCTAAGTCTAAACCATATGAAGAACTCCAGGCTCTGTCAGGACATCTTTATTGACAATTTATTCCATGTAATCTACTGAACAACACTGGCCAGGATAGAGAAGATAGGTAGCCCATGTGAGAAGCCTGGTCAGTGAGCCCTGCTGAGGCTCCTTTTCTTTGTCCACAGCAGCAATGGATTTAGCTGGACATAAGTTTTTAAACACCTGACAGTCCACCAAGTCATCCACGACAAGGAGGAGGATTCTCTGATTATTTTTTTTTACAGGCAATACATAAAAAAAATTCCCTGGGTCTCCCTCACTGATTTTATTGATGCATGGAGTCAAACCAGATTTTTGACTTGGAGAAAATACAGACCTTCCTGTTGCCTGTGTTTACTGGCACACAAACCTTTCCTCCAGGTTTACCTTTAGTTCAGAATCTTTACGTGGTTTTCTGGTTATTACAAACCCCACACGGTCCCTTTCTGTAACAGCAAGAAATACCCCTTATTTCCACCCTCACCCTGACAGGATGCCTGGTCTCTGTTCTTTTGGACTTTCTCACACTCCTGTGTTACCCCATGCCCTCCAGATGTGCCTCTGCTTACCCCACTCTCTCCTCCAGAAGTTTTATCCCCCCAAAATCAACAAATATTTGTCCATGAGCCAACAACTTAAAGCCACGCCATGCCTTGCAGTAGCAGATTTGTTAACCCGTGACACTGGGAGTTCATTTCCAGGGTTGGAGGATGGTGGGAAGACCCAGGCACACACGGCTGCTGCCAGCTTGGCCGTCAGATGATTTGCTGTGCTGTGTCCCACCAGGCAGTAGGTTTGGATCTGTGGTGCCCAGAGGTTATTGCCTTTCAGCTGAGCTCTGCAACGCCTGAGGAGCTGGGTTTGTAAAGTGGAGAGAAAGCTATGGGTCCACCGCCGTAAACAGAGGATTGGCAGCACATGAGATGGGTCACCAGTGGCACCCTGGCTGTGCGATGTCTCATATTTGCATAAATCCCCATTTACCTTTAGTTACTTTTTTCCCAGGCATCTTTAAGTGTGCAAAGAGAGGAGCTTAATTTATTGCAGCTCTTAAACCCAACTCATTCAGTTCCTCAGCCCTGTTGTGCAGCTGGGATGGAACAGGGCTGAGCATCGGGTCACTGAGAGCTGAAATCCGGGCTGCAGTCGGCAGCTGCAGAAGGGTTTCTGGTGAGACAGATGTAAAAGCTGTAGGAAAAGAACACTGAATTATTTATTTTTTTTCTTCCTTGTCTCACAGTGTTTTGTTTTACACCAGACAATTTGTTATTCTCTTCTAAATAACAAACTATATCCTTCAAAGGATTCTTCCTGCTGAGTTTTGCAGCATGGCCAGAAGAAGCAGCACTGCCCGCCTTTCTCCTGGAGAATTTATTCTTTTTCATTCCAGTTCTTTTCCCTATCGATTATTGCACAGCTGTTTCTATATTATTCCCTTCAGAAACGAAATGTGTGGTTTGAAAAAAACTTGGACTTCTTTGCAAATTATACAGGATAATTTTCTGGATGGGGCTGGTGCTGGAGATGAGAGCCGGGTGGCACCAGGTTTCATGGACATTAACTATACTGGTGATGTTGGGATGGGGCAGGAGTACCCAGGGACTTACAGATTCCAGAAGAAACATGTCCATGACATGATGTCCCACTGTGATAAAAATAATTTGCAACTCAAGAGATGTTACTGACGGCATCCCCAGGAGGACCAGAAACCTTGCTGCTCGGGAGGGATACCACACTTGAGTGAGGAAGGGGTTGGGAACAGGTTGTTTGGATCTGCAGGCTCTATGTGGGTGATCTTAAAATATCTCAGTGCCGGGAATACCTTTCTCAAGACCAGCTGCCTGCTTTATAGTTGCTTGAGTGCACTGAAGGGAAAAGAAGCTGTTAGAGCGAGTCCAGAGGGGTCCACAAAGGTGATCTGAGGGCTGGAGCACCTCCCATACGAGGACAGGCTGAGAGAGTTGGAGAAGAGAAGGCTCCAGGGAGACCTTAGAGCAGCCTCCCAGTCCTTAAAGGGGCTCCAGCAAAGCTGGGGAGGGGCTCTGGATCAGGGAGTGCAGGGACAGCAGGAGATGTAATGGTTTTAAGCTGAAAGGGGAGATTTGGATTAGATATTATGAAGAAATGTTTCCCTGGGAGGGTGGGGAGGCCCTGGCCCAGGTTGCCCAGAGAAGCTGTGGCTGCCCCATCCCTGGAGTTGTTGAAGGCCAGGTTGGATGGGGCTTGGAGCCCCCTGCTGCAATGGGAGGTGTCCTTGCCCAGGACAGGTGGATTGGAACCTTATGTTGTATAAGATCCCTTCGAACCTAAACCATTCTGTGATTCTATGCCCACCTTCAGGTTATCTAGATCTATTTTTAGTCCCAGCTAGGTAAACTCTCCATGTGGAATAAAGCCTGGCTTAGCAGTACAGTTGGTGAAGCACAGATAAATATTTCTGCTGCTCTGTAAGGCAGAATTTCTGCTCTCTGGTTCCCCAAGCAGCACATTTGTTTTCATACTTCAAGGGCTTTGGAAGCAGCTGGCAAGCCTTCTGCTAGCTTGTGTCTTCTCTGAGCTCGGGAGTTTCTGTGGGTGAAAGAGGTGCAGCCCAGGTTCTGCGCCCGGAGGGAGCAGGAAGCGGCTCCCTTTGCACCACTGCACAAAGCAGGGAGCAGCAGCTGGGATTTCCAGGCAGGTTTTGGCTGAGTCAGGTCTGGGCAGGTTTCCATGGGGCTGGCCAAGGCCACCGAATGGACCTCAGGACTGTTCCATGCCTGGACCTTTTTTTTTTTTGCAAACTGTGAACGTGCTGAGAGGACAAACGTTGGGCAACTGTACAAAGGTCTGTTAGCCCTGCCGATCACTTGCATAGAGGACACGGGAGGAAGAGGATGGCAAAGAGAAGGTGAAGGATCCTATGGCTTCAAGCTGGCTGAGGGCATCCCATTATCAGAGGTAAGATGCAGCAGGATAAAGGAGATGGGTGGATGAGTTCCTTAGGGACAGGGTTTAGTGGGGAGACAGGCACGGTTGGACTTGGTGATCTCAGAAGTCTCTTCCAACCTTGTGATTCTCTGATATATAGACACACAGGGTTTAATCCTCTTACCTTCACACCAGCTCCTAGAGAAATTTCTGATGGTCTGGACTGTCTGAAACCTCCAGCTGGGGCTGCTGGACAAGGGTCAGGAGAGAGGAAACCAAGCCTGGCTGGAACAGCAGGGGCATCGCAGGCAGCGCTGGTCTAAGCGTGAGCAAAAGAACGGAGACGTGGCTGTTCACCTGCTGAGTGAATAAAAAAGCCAGCTGAAATTCAGGAGATGCCTTCCACATGTTCATATCAACAACATTTTATATATAGAAATATATATGTGTGTTAGTGTGGATTTTCTAGGAGGTCTGTAAAGAAATGGGAGAGTAAGTAATGCCACCATTGTAGAATAGGTGCAACTTTAAATAAACAACTATTTTAGTTAATATCTTGACTGTTCCTGACTAAATCACAGATTAGGTTATCTGGATTATTCTTTTCTATTTGTATATTCTTCAATCAAGATAAAACATAAATTAGTTTGTAAAATTCAGCTTTTATTTCTCTTAGAATATTTTTATATCATGAATACATACATACACATACATACATACACATACCCAGGCATATGAATATATATAGGAATATATGTGTGTGTGCTTGCCTATGTTCTCTTTATAAAAGAAGAACTTGATGTTTAGGGTTCCACACTGTATTCTTTGCAGTACTGTAGATATAGGAATAAGACATTCAGCTCTCAAAATGTTCTTAGTGTGTAATATTAATTCATATGCAATATTCATTCTTCTATTATATCTGTCTAATTGCCAAAAAAACAGAGTAGCGAAATGTATCATTTTCATGAGCTTGAGTAGCCAAAACAAATATTTAAAGTCAATAATGGCATACTATAATTAAAGTAACAGGTAATTTAATTACCATACTTAAAAAATTTTAAATTACTTTATCATCAAGTATACAGACAGATATAATTAATTAGTTGAAGATCTTATCCCAGTCTTGACTCATATTTAATCTATTTTGTACCTCTTTGAGCAGGTGGTACAGGCACAAAGTGGAAAACAGGAGTCATTTTATCCTATTTCAAGGTCCTTTTTCAGGAGGTGACTGTCAGACTGCAAAAGCTCAGTTCACAGAGCTCTGTGCCTCTAGGAACACATTAATTAATTTAATATTCACAGTGTTTATTTCTGCCTCTTTACATTTCATTTTGTGAATAAGTATCTTTCTTAAAAAAAAGGAGAAATCCCAAATGCAAATAATAGAAACAAATGCCCCTGCCTACTGTAAAGCACGTATAAATGTTCCATCTGATGAATTATAGAGGAATGGGATTTAAAATAGCTGTCTCTTTCTGGGTGTGTAAAGAACCAGTCTAGGTGTTTCCTATCATACCACTTGGACGCAAGTAAACAGGATTTCAGGCTTCTGTGACCCAGAGAGTGATGATTTCTAAAGGAAGCGGATGTGTCACACCTGCCCAGGTGCTCATCAGCAGCTGTCTCGTGCTGCTGAGGAAAAAGGAATCCCACACTCCTTCTCCTTGGACCTGTCTCAGTTACCTGTGAGGTTCAACGCGATTTTCGGAGCAAGGATTGGCTTCGTGTCCATTGCAAAAGTCCTTAGCAGACTGCAAATCTTGAGGTTGAACAGTCAGAAAACATAGTTGACTAACAGATCAACACAGGGAATCGGAAGCCTTCCGTATAATAAATAAACAAATCCATTAAACCCTGCTGTCAAAATAATTCACCTAGTTTTGACTGAAGAAAGCTTTGGAGAGAAATTCCAGTATCGGCTCTTCATTGCCCTCTTCTGGGAGTGAGCTGACCTGGGGAGATGGATGCTGTTCCGTGGTGTTCGGAGTGCAAGGACGTTGGCTTTTTTTCTTAGACCCTTAGTAATATGACAACCAAAATGCCTCTTTTTCTGGGTACCTTCAGGGTACAGGAGACACCAGCGCTAACGTCGAAGGGGCTGGAGAACAAGTTTTATGAGGAGCAGAATTGAGGTTGTTTAGCCTGGAGAAAAGGAGGCTGAAGGGAGACCTTATGTCTGCCTACAACTGCCTGAAAGGAGGTTGTAGCAAGGTGCCTGTTGGTCTGTTCTCCCAGGTAACAAGGAGTAGGATGAGAGGAAGTGGCCTCAAGCTGCACCAGGGCAGGTTCAGATCAGACATCAGGAAATATTTCTTCACTGAAAGGGCTCTCAGGCCCCGGCAGAGGCTCCCAGGGAGGTGGTGGGGTCCCCATCCCTGGAGGTGTTTAAAACACTGATAGGTGAGGTGCTCAGGGACATGTGGACAGGTGTGGTTGGACTCAATGATCTCAAAGATCTTTTTGAATCAAACGATTCTATGATTCTATCAGTGTTCCTGTTTGACCGAAACATACCTTGAGGAGGTGGCTCCTTCGGCCACCAAGAATGTGGATGCGTGGAATGACTGCCTCCCTGAAACTTTAATTACTCCAACAACAATTTCTTCTGCGGTGCATGGAATATAGATGTGGGAAATGTATGGAAACAAAAATACTCTGGGTGCACAGGTGAGCAAGCTCTTCCATGGAATTGCCCCGCTGCAAAAGAATTGCTTGAATTAGGCTGGGCACTCAGCTCCTCCTTGCTCTCCAGACGTTATCTACAACCCATGAGATTTATCAGGAGGGTCCGGGTGTTTTTCCCGTAAGTCTTGTGCCAAACTTGAGCTTTCCTAATGTAGCTGTTTAGTTGCTGAGGGAGGTGCCTCCAGACTTCAAAGAGGACCAGGGGTCATGGTGATGAGACAGCTCTGTAGAATTAGGTCCTCGCTGGAGCCAAAGCAGCAGCTTTCAGTATGTATCCCAGGATGCTTTATTCACAGCTGTCAATGGATCAATGCGCTGTACACAAACTGGGGTGGTGTAAGGTGCTTTTTGGAAGAGCCATCTCATGTGCCAGAGGAAGGGGAGGGAGTTCCCAGGTGGTCATAACTTCTCATTGGCTGCTGGGAAGTGACATTACAGCTGCTGGGAATTGTGGTGGCCTTGGCCTTGGCCGGCTGGTCTGTGACAGCTCTGCCATCGACATGAATATATAAAGACAGCTGGTTTGGGGGAAGACATCACTCTGTGAGGCTACCCATTGAGAGGAAGCAGGTAGGACACACTGACTACCGTGCCCCTTCTCCTGAAGTCCTCTAAGGTGAGCTGAAGGTTCAGTTTCCACGGCAGTTAAAACGGACAAAGAAAAAAAATACATATCTTCTTGATAATATTCTTTGCTTCTCTAAAAAGAAAACCATCAATCCAAAATGTATGGTTTTGCAGCTTATTAAATCCTATAGATAACTGAAACGTAGAATGCTTGGAATTTCAGTAATGCATTCGGCTGATTAATATAGTCAATAATTGTGATTCTGGGTGATTATTGAGCCTAGAGAAGAGAAGGCTGTGGGAAGTCCTCAGAGCAGCCTTCCAGTCCTTAAAGGGGGTCAACAGAGAAGCTGAGGAGGGGCTCTTTGTCAGGGAGTGCAGGGATAGGATGAGGGGGAACGGTTTTCAGCTGAAAGAGGGGAGATTTAGATGAGATATTAAGAAGAAATGTTTCCTTGTGAGGGTGGAAGAACCTGGCCCAGGTTGCCCAGGGAAGCTGTGGCTGCCCCATCCCTGAAGGTGTTGAAGGCCAGGTTGGATGGGGCTTGGAGCCCCCTGATGCAGTGGGAGGTGTCCCTGCCCATGGCAGGCGAGGTGGAACTGCATGATCTTCAGAGTCCTTTCTAACCCAAGCCATTCCATGATTCCATAGTTCTGCAGTTGTAGTAGTTTCTATTGTATTCAAAAGTTAACGGGAATCTGCAGCAAGAAATGGTGGAGGAGAGATGTTTCGAGGCTTTCAGCTGGCAGGTATTTTAGAGGTGTTACGGAGAGAAAGGATAGCTGGCTCCTTATCTTGTTCTGTAAGGATATTTTTGAGGACTTACTCCTTGTAAGCTACAAAAATAACTACTATTCAAGTAATTAATTGTCTGACTCTTTATTAGAATGGCTTGAGACATTATCTACATTGACTATAAAACTGACACTTTAGTCGTTAATGGACTTGCTAAAAACGTGAAGCACTGCACTGTTTTGGTTGCCATGAAGAAAGTTAACTCCATCCTAGCCAGACCCAGTAGAGCTGCTCAAATGAAAATGGATAAAACTCTAAAAGGAAATACCGATGATTCTGTGCATGTAGCAGCATTACCTAGAAGTTATGAAAGATGTAAGAAAAATTTGCTTATATTTTAAGACTTGAATAAATTTTGGGGGAAAATAATTACATTACTTAATTTTTTAAAAACTGTTATCCAAAGTATATGGGGTCAAATATAGCAGTTTTCACAGGAGGTGTTGTAAACCATCTTTGCAGCTGATAGAAAGAAATTATAATATTCATCTAATTCTTTTAAATTTTATAGGTATAAATACATTTTCTTGATCTTACACAAGGTGCTTTCAAATATCTTCCCTCAAAAAGTGATAAGGATTTATTCTAGAGCACTTACTCTATTGCATAAATGATTTTATTAATTTTTATTAACAAAATAGAGCTTAGGTGTCATAAATAGTGTGTGGATGGAGGGCAAATGCGTGACCTCTTTCTGTATTTTTCTTTGTAGTTGTTGTATTTGGTGACACTGAATTTGAACATGAAGATCTTTTCCCTTTTCATTGCTGTTCTCCTTTTAGTGCTCCAAGGCGCTTCAGGTAAGAGCTACACAAAATCAAAGACTCGATGATGTCAAAGGTCTCTTCCAACCTTACAATACTGTGAAATGCAGAGGGAAGATTGTGAGTATGGAGAGTCTAAAATAGAAATGGAAATTAAGTGGGATTCTGGGTTTTTTGCATCAGTCCAACTAATGCCACCAGCATCCTGGGCACACTTTAGCAGTGAACAGATGCCATCTGGGTCCATTGGATGCACTGAACGCTCCCACTCTAGAAAATAAGGGAATGTAATGGTACAGAGGGGGGCAGCCTGCGGGCAGACTGGAGTATTGCTGTCACACTATAACCCTAACTTGTTCTTAGTCCTCTTTGGGAAGGAAAATCAAGACTGGGTTGGTTTTTTTTTGTGCAGGTTTCATGCGTGCACCTTATAATGAAGTGCAGTGCAAAGAGGCCGGGGGTACCTGTTCCGCCAACCACTGTCCTCTACCCAACACGAGGCCCTTTGGACGTTGCCAGCAAGGAGTCGCTTGCTGTCGGACTGTGGTGAGTTATGGATTTGATGAATATCAGGTTTTCCTCGGGACAATGAGTTTATTATTCACTTCAACACATCTAGTTTGCCCTTTAGATGTGAAGCCCCCCTGGTGCAAGCCGGCAAGGGAACAGAGATTCTGCACATTCAGATACAGGGCCACAAAGTTGGTGAAGGGTTTGGAGAGGAAGCTGGAGGAGAAGCGGCTGATGCCACTTGGCCTCTTCAGCCTGGAGAAGAGGAGACTGAGGCAAAACCTCACCACGTTTTATTTCTTCCTTACAAGGGAAGGAGGAGGAGCAAGTGCTGAGCTATTCTCTCTGGCCACCAGTGATAGAACCTGAGGGACTGGCAGGAGGATGTGCCGGGGACAGTTAGATTGGACATGAAGAAGAGGTTCTTCACCCAGAGGGTGGTGGAGCACAGGAACAGCTCCCCAGGGAACAATCACGGTGCCAAGGCTGACAATATTCCAGAAGCATTTGGCCACTGCCCTCAGACAAACAGTGTGAGTGTTGGGTTGTGCTGTGCAGGGACAGGAGTTGGACTCGATTATCCTTGTGGATCCCTTCCAACTCAGGACATTCGATGAGTTTATGATAGCGCCTCCTGAAGATTTCCTCACTAGTTCCCTCCATATCACTAACGATGTAGCTTGAACGCCTCATGGGAGAGGTCACAGTCACATCTCTTTGGCAGAGATAAGTAATCAGCTAAAACCAAACTCTTTTTTCCTGTTCCCTTCAGCTGGTTCAAACTGCTCACAATGAGTAACATCGGCTCCAAAGGAGGCACCTCCGAATGAGCACAGTGTCTGGACATTTAGGGCATTTGGGTCAGGTTCATAGGAAATCTGTGTATTCCCCATTGCAAATTCTGCCAGTCTGGTCTCACAGTCCAAAGAACAACATGAAAGTCGTGTTGTTCTGCTAGATGTTTTCTCCAGTTCCATAATTAGACAAAAATCAAACAATAATTTTTTTTTTCTTGATTTCCTTACTGGAATCGTAAAGTTCAACCTGTATCTTTACTTCAATATGAAACAAAAATCTGTGAAAAATTCCCCTCTGCCTCCACTGATTCTAATATCTCATTTCCGGTTTCTTTTTGCTGCAAGATGCTACAGCATTTTTGGAGTATCTTATTTAAACTTTGTTCAATATTAACAGCAGAGATATTAAAACCAAAATGTGAGCAGCAGAAATTCCTCTCTGTACCAGAGGTTTCAAGATGAGCAGGAAGCTTCAGGTACAGAGACTGGGCAATTCATGATTAAGTAAAATAAAAAGGCAATTTATGATTAAAATTCAACAGCAGTGGGACTGGCTAAGCAGCGATGAGTGAAGGAGGAATATCAGCTCTTGGTGTTCATTCAGTCCCTTCTGTTCTTTGTATTCAAATCCTTTCCTGGTTATAAGTACAAAATCTGAAGGTTTCTTTCATTTCTTTGCAGTATGATTAGTGACCATTGGCATCTCAGATGGGCTAAGCAGAGCTTCTGATAATCTAAGATGTTCATCTCCCCACGGGAAAATATGGAATTTTGAGCTGAAAAATACATGCATTTAAGGCACACATGCACATGCCAAAAAGTGAACAACAGAAATAAAACAAAGTCCTCCAGAAATAAACTTAACAACCTGAAGAAACTCCGAAGTCATTCTTGAACCACCCAGAAAAGACCAATATTTCTCATTTTTCTAAAATGTTTTTTCTATTGAAACGCTCTTGTGACCACCAGAGCAGATCACCAGCATACAGAAGTCTGTCCCCATGAGAGGATGCAGTGCAGGTTCTTCCTTTGGCCCTCTGAACAGATATTCATTATTACCTTTCCCTTTTAGTGTTAGCAATTATGTGAATAAAGCTGGAAGGCAAAGTCTCCAGGAGAGACTGAATGCTCAGCTGTGGTGTTCGTATTTCATAGTCTACACATCTCAATACATTTCAAGAAACCTTCTCCAGAAGACCTGTCTTTGATGCCTGTACCTGTGAGGAATTGACTTGGTGTGTGATTTGCTGGAGGACCGGCTCTCACCTCACCTGAGGTCAAAGTGACATGGACCTTGTGGTAAACTTCCTCAAGAAGAGGAGAAGAAACCAAACCTACGTGTGGACAGGAATGTGGCCTGGTTCAACTCGTTATTACATTGACCAGTACAGTCAAGAATAACTCCTTCAACCCCTCCGTGGGTAGGCTAGTAGAAAGCTGGCACAAACTGATTGTATTCATGGGCTGTGGAAGTCCTAAAATCATCCATAGCAGCTCTTGGCATGGAGAGCATGGATATTTGTAGTCATCTCTTATCTCATATCTTTTTGGTCTTTGTGTTAGCACTCTGAGATGTTAGGGATGAGGAAAGGAGGAAGGGAATGCATCTATACCTTGTAACAGCAGACGCTGAGACTCAAGGCTGATGGGCACACAACCCTCTGCTTCTGGACAGCACAGTGCCGTGTTAAAGAGCTTGACTAGGTTAAAATGCAGGGAAGTGAAATTGCATTAACATGATGCTGGTCCAGACTAAACAGAGGCAGTGGGAGCAGAATGGTGTGAATGTGGTGAGATAATTTCAAGACCTAACAAAGTAAGTCTTCTGCCACCTAGGGGTTTCTCTGTGTTGCCATTATTTCCAGGGCCTCAGGCTGGGGTAGCAGATGCAACCCTGCAGAGGATTGGAGGACTGAGCCGACCTCCTGAACTCCAGCCTGGTGCCCTGGTTGTGATAGCAGAGGGAACAGGCTCTAGTGCTTTTTTATTTGTTAATAAATATGTTGCCACACAAATCACTGCAACGCCGGCACCCTGGAGGACGATTTAACAGGACTCCATGACACGTGCACTTAAATTAACTTAATTTAGTTAAATAAATGTCATTTACAGGTTGATTTTTATAGACAATAAGAACAGCAAAAACCACCCTGACATACATAAGCAAATGTCAGTAATGTGGTTTCATAGTGATTTGCTTTTATTAGAACTGAAGCTGCAAATCTCTTTATCGGGGTACAAGAACTCCTCCTCAAGGCTTCTTGTGCTCCTAAGAGTCTTCACCCCCATGGGAAAGGCTCCCCCAGGTTTGCACAGAGGCTGGGATCCATTCACGTGAAAAAGAGGAGGTATCTCAGATACCCAGAGCTCTTGTCCTTGTGGTCTACGAGGTGTCAGTTTTAGGAACTGGGTGTCCTGCAAAGAAAAATCAGTGCTTAGTCAGTCCATCTATCTCCATCCAAAAATTACGCCTTGCTGTCTCAGGCTACCGTTGACATAAAGTAACACGTACGGCTGAAGGGCGGCAGAGAGCCTTATGATTTGGGCTGCTGACTTGTGTTTCTGCCCATAAGACCATCCAGACAAAAATGGATGTTGGATGTTATCCTGGATGTGGATGTTACCACTCGGCACACTCCACCACGATCCAACTGTAGCTGCTGATGACCCAGAATACCCACCCAGGTATAGTTTAGGAATAAAAGTAACCTAGGAATAAACAGCCACACTGAGACAGTGGTTGATCCTCTCACTTTCTTCCATGCCCTCCACACCTTTTTTTTCTGTGATAAAGGGGTTTTTTTGCATCCTTCAGCATGATGTTTCATAGAATGCAAATTGGATTAAATATAAATGTAAATAATATTAATATTAATAGCAATAAAAATGATGCATGGGATACAAAAGGGGGTAGATCTGCTACAGCTGCTTTGGTATGAAATATCCCCACCAACTGTAGAGCTGGACCATGACATATTACAGCATCACTCTTCATGGAATATCTCCTATAAATGCAGAAGTTTTCTTACTGGTGCTGATGAAAACGTGTTTTATTTAAGACGGCAGAAAGTGTCCTGTGGCACTTTGATATAATATACAGCATTTAGCACCAGATAAAGTAACCTAGATGGAGAACTGCTTTGTCTTGAGTCAATTGTGTCGACCCTGCTTAGCAGAGGCAGAGTTTGAGCATGAACTTGTTTTGCCCTGGTACCAGGCTTGTGTTGGAAGAAGTTATCAGCAATATGTGATATATTATTGGCAATATTAGATGTGCAAACTCCAGGCTCCTCCCTGCTCATCATGAAGTTCTTTTCAGAGAAAGAAGACTGGTATTTTTGATACCACAAAGCTCTTTATATTGTTACTTGACACAAATCCCAGCAATTAAAGTGTTGTTTTGAAGGGTGTAGCGGGCTGGAGACGTTTGCCTGTTTCGTGTCAAAAGGGGCAAAAGCCCTGTAAATATATTTGCTCCTCTTTGGAGGAATTCATCTTACCATTTGCAGCACTTCAGCTTCCCATCACGGCAGGTCCCCATGTCGACCATAGGGGCAGAGCACGGCACAAACGAGCAGAAGCCCCTGTTTTGCCGGCATGTGACGGTGTCAGAAGTTTCTTGGCTGTAAGCTGCAAAAAGACCCAAAGAGAGAATTCCTCACTCGTCAAGGCAGAGGACTGGAGAGCTGCAACATCAGATATACCTGGTGTGGTATGAGGTGTCTTATGGCAGGGCCTGGTTTGGGATGGGTAACCTGCTCACACCTTCTTAAGGTCTTTACATCCGTATGAAATGCAAATCAACCAGAAGAGCAGGCTGCAATGCCGATATCTCTCCATTACAAACTGGAGAAACAGTCTGCTTCATTAATAGTGACCCAAAGATCTGCTTCCTTAGCATTTCTCCTGGAGACACGTGCTTGTCATTCCAGTTACACACAGAAGTACCATGTCATGTGAAAAAGCCACGGGAAACATGGAAAATGCATTTTTAAAACTAATCTCACATTACTGTCAGAAAAAAAATAAAAATGACGGTGGTATTCAAATAAAAATGTCCTAACTCAGTTTCTTCAAACTTTCAGTTCAATTTTCAGCAAATATGAAGCAAAGTTAGGACTCACAACGTTTATCTCATTCAAATCGGTCCAGTGGGAGGTGTCCCTGCTTACGGCAGGAGGTTGGAACTGGATGATCAGTAAAGTCCTTTCCATCCCAAGCCATTTTAATTCTATGATCCCCTATGAATATCTTCCTTGCCAGAAGCATTGAGCTTTGAGAGCATGAGTAATAGGCTCAAAGGAGACCTGTGCACCATTTCAATGGTGGCACAGCTAATGCACACAGTAGAAATCTTCAAAAAGAATCACTTTTAATTACAGTGAAAGCAATGGAACCAACAGTTGCCTGACTAAAATGTTTTATATACTTAAGTATACACTGTAAAATAAAGTCAGTAACTGTAGTTACTCCCACTGTATATGGTTTGGCCAGATGTTTTGCTGGTATTACCATGCTGGTATGTTCAGAACTGAAGTCCCAAATTCTCAGGTGGGGGCAAAGACCCCAGCTCCATCATCATTAGAGGATCTACCTGGGCTTATCACAACTGAGAAGCCAGTTGCAAGTCTGAATTCAGAGTATTTCCAGGCTAGACATTACTTGTTCCCAGTAGGATGTTCATCCTGAGAATTAAATTGCATTATTTTTGTACATTTTAAATTATCTTTTATATACCTGTAGCCTTGTATAACTTAAAAGGCAGAAGAGGCCCTTATTAACTGCTCCAACTTCTTGCTAAGCACAAACCCAACCATCTTACCCAGCACTTTCTGTGTCCAGCTCAGCCCACAGCTGTTGTCAAACTGAGGTCTATCCTTCATTTAAAAGACGTGCAAACTGTATTCAAGATTAGATCTACCACATTAAAACCAATTTGTCCCAGTGGTTCTCAAGTCTTTTCTCTTAATCGTATATTATTCAAGGATTGTGTGGTGTTGATTTTAAAGACATCATTAGACCTTGGTTTCTTTGTTTTCTGAATTAAAAAGCCCTATAATGTTATGGGTCTTTTCTATGTGTAAGTCTTTATGACGAGATATAAAATACCTTCTTGCCTTTTCCCAGAGACTCTACTGCAATTTCACCATCCCTACAGCCATGTCAAGCATCACAGCTGGCTTTGAAATTGAGAATATTTTTTTGTAATACATAAAATAGGATAAATCCAGATGTGCGGTCCAGAAGCACACAGTATAGGATTTGTTTACAACTCTTGTGGGTGTTGTATTTTGACCTTACTGGTTCTAATTTTCCTCAGTTATATTTTGACCTTAGTGGTTCTAAATTTCCTCATTGAGTAGATAGATATTTGCTCATCTAGGAAAGCAGGTACAAATTTGAGTCTGCTGCAAACTAAAGCAGCGATGGAGAAAGCTTAAACTTCTCTGAGGTCCCTGAGACAGCCTGGAACAAAGATGCACTCAAAACCCATGTAATGAACATGGGTGGTATAGAATTTAGGCAAAGACCTACAGTCATGACTACTTTTTTTTCCAAATATATAGAAGTTTTACTAATCTAGAATACACAATCAAGAGGTGTGAGTGCAAACGTGAGAAGATAAAGCTCTCGTATTGCAGAGTTGCATCCTAAGTATCATCCTAAGAACTGACCCAGTGCAGAGGAGCATCTTTTTCACATGCCATCATGTGACTGGAACACAAGGTGCTAGAAAGAGAGCATCAGGAAGACTATCAAGGACCTCAACTCAATAGCTTAAAGACTAGGACTATGACTAGGGAAAAGGACTTGTAATATGGAAGTCATGGAGTCCAAGAGCACAGAAGCAACCTGGACCTAAGCGCTGGGCTCTAAGGGACATCTGCACATCCACCCTTTAAAGCCTCCACCTCATCTGTTTTCAGTCTTACCTGGGGTAGCTTGGAAGAGGAAGAAGATAATAGCAACAAGGAAGAAAAGGATTCTCATGACTGCCAGCTGGTAGTAGGAGAGTCTTTGCCCAAATGGAGATACTTGAAGATGGGTAGAAGCTGATGTTTGAGGCAGAAGGTGGTCAGTCCTTCTACTTATAAAGGCTGTGGGATGGATCAGTGCAGAGAACTAGGGGGGTGGAGAAGTGGTTGTCTGAAGAACAGTGAGTTCTTTGCCCTATTGGTACAGAGACTGGTGATGTATGAAGATGTTGCAATCGAACACATTTGAAGATGTCTGACCTAAGCAATGACCAAATCACTCTAGCTGACCCAAGCAGCTGAATCACTCTGTGTTTGCATGCTCTGTGCAAGCTGATGGGCTGCACCTGGGCAGGACACGGGATTGGAGGAGGAGGGAGGTGGGTTCCTGTGATCGGCAATACTGTAAACCATGCAGATTTGCTGATGCACCATGGCTCCTGGCCATGACCTTATGACAGCCTGTCCTCCCCTCAGCCACCAGACACGGTGAATGTAATAAAGGCAGGGCAGCTGGCCTGCAGGGCTGCTGGAAACCAGGGGGCAACACACCCTCCTCCTTGAGTGCGGGAAGAGGTTAGATCTTCAGTCCTTGAATCAGAGTTGTAGGGCTGCAACTGAAGAAGGCAGGGTAGAGGTGAAAGACGTGTGGACATTCCCCTTTCTAGCTATGAAGCCTGCAGACATCGTAGTAGCTCTGGTCTCCCAGGTGTTCTTCTAGCACGGTTCAGAACTCAGTTACTCTCTGCATGTTACATTTGTGACTTTAACCACGGATTTGTACCAAACCTTGAAGAAGTCATTAGACAGAAATGACTGGAAGGGACACCGCTGTGTGACGTGCCATGCTGTCATAGGAGTCTGCATCCAAATACCCTTTTAGCAATCAGTTGAGCTCTGTCCTGAAAACAGAGAGGTCACGTTGCTTGCTGCTGCTACAGGCACTCAATTCCCATACCCTCCCCTGATGGTCCAAACCTTCTTCCAAAGTGTGGCCTTAGTGAAGTCTAAACTATTCATTCCTTGTCCAAAGTGACTTTGGTTTAATAACATTTTCCCTTGGTGCTCGTCATCTCCCTGATGTGATTATGAAGAGACTGACATCTCTCTTTCCGATTTTGTAGATTCAACATACCAAGACTACTCGCCTGTGATGTCTCCCATCCCTTATCACCTTGCAACCTTCTTCTCTATCTGAAAATATAATCTGAAACTTTTTCATGCATATGGAGAACTAACCATAAGATGGACCAGAGAAAGTGGCACCAGAGCTTTGTACAGCACTCTTAATTCTTGTGCTGATCTACAAGAAATGCCTCTTCTGAAGCATAAGAACTGCAAGTGACTTTTTTTTTGCAAAGAGTATAAGTCAAGAATCATTAATGAAATTGAGTCATGAGAGTGCTTAATTTTTTACTGCTTCAGTGAGAGCAGCAAACTGAAACGACGGAGAGTAACAGCAGGAGGTGAGCCACGTGTGGGCACAGAGAGCGGAGAGGTGAGTGGTAAACCGGCTGCAACAAACTGGGTGTAGGGCATGAAGCGTGTGCTTCAGTTTGTGGCAAAACACATTAGCTTACCTTGTCAGGACTAGGATTTCAGAAACGAGAAAACATCTTCTTTATGGTGGAAGGCAGATGAGGAGGCTGAGGAGGAGCAAGAGAATGAAAGTGGCAAAGTGGACAAACTTTCCTCCATGCTTTATCAATATTTGTCCCTGGTCAACAGGTTGGACAACTAAGTAATGCTAGCAGGACAGATAGGACTGGAAGCATTGCCATGGCCCCCTGAGGTCCAAGGGAAGCCTCATATCTGTCTGTCTCATGTGATGAGCACCACACCCAGAAAACGTTTGGGGATATCAGTCCCACATACCCCTCTCTTTGCAGACTGCCTGTGGTGGGTTGCTGTGATGAAGCTCTTGGGGAATGTGGTGAGAAAATAGAGCTTCAGACATCTGCCAGGGAGCTGTGAGAACTGGGGTGGGCAGTGGTGATCAGGGTTGCCTCCTTCTTTTGCTGGTGATGAAGAAGGAATCTTTTCTCATCTCTCCTCTGTTTTCCCTGTGAACATGGGAAAAGAAGTTTTGAGGAGTCAGTCTTTTACATTAAGACACTTGGTGTTTGTGTGTGTGCTAGAAATTTATTTTAAACAAGCCACAGGGAACACTGACCAGCTCTCTGATTTCTGCTCTCTGAGCGAGGGTGTAGGTGCAGTCCCACAACCCAAACCACTCTGTAGACCTGCTGAAGGTTTCAGACAGGCACTCCATCCACCTGCACCCTCAGCTTCATTTCTGAAAACAGAGCATGGCCAGAAAGAGGGAGAGGAAGTGGCAGTCCGTGACTGTAAAATATGGTCAGCCCTAAGGGAACCATCAAAGGGGAAGTTTGCTCGCAAAAATAACAGGATTTAATGGAGAAGGAAAATGTGTCTGTCTGCTCCTTGCATAATTCTCCTCCTGCCTGTCCCAGGTGGCACGAAGGGCAGGGATGTTTGTTCTGGGAAGTGAGGCTGCTGAGCAAACCCTGCCAGGATTGGCCCACACTGTCACATATTGTTCAGTGTTCTTTGGAACCAAACAACATTGGGGAGAGGGAAGGAAAGGGAGAACATCTCCATCCTCCCCTCTTCCTTTCCCCGGCTCCAGCTGGACAGCATCAACAATGCTTGTCCCAGCCCCAGGTTTCCTCCATGGAAAGGTAAATACACGTGGGGCAATAACAGCCCCCTTGAAGACCACTGGGCACTGGGAAAAGGCAGACTGGGCAAGGTGCCCCTCTTCTTCCTTCGTCCTGAGCATCAGGAGAAGATGCTGGCAAACTTGCACCTGCGTGCAGAGAAATCTGGGGAGCTGTTACTGATGGGAAGCTGTTGAGCCTGAGAGTTTGCCTTGTAGCAAAGGATAGGGTGGGCCATGGGCAGAGACACCTCCCATCAGACCAGGCTGCTCAAAGCCTTGTGAACTTCTTGCCTCCATGACTTGTGGTGGGGGAAAAGGCATTGATTGTTCATCTCTAACTATTGGAGGAAACAATAAAAACCACCTTGGGCTTGCATTTTTAACACTATAGAGCTCACGGCTACGTCTGTACTACTGAATAAATCAGGCCTTTTAATTTACCTTTAGAATTGCCACTGAACAGCAGGTCTGAACACTGAACACGTTTCCAAAACCAGTCTGTATGTAACCCTGAATCTTGTTTCTGGGTAGAGATAGTTCACATTCCATCACTGTGTTGATGATGTTAGAATATATTTCATTCATCCCACGGTTTCAATACAGGCTGGGAGATGATGTGATTGAGAGCAGCCCTGCAGAGATGGACTTGGAGGTGCTGATCGATGAGAAGCTCAACATGAGTCAGTAACATGTGCCCACAGCCCAGAGGGCCAATGGTGTCCTGGGCTGCAACAGAAGAAGCGTGGCCAGCAGGGTGAGGGAGGAGATTCTCCCCCTTTACTCCACTCTGGTGAGACCTCACCTGGAGTCCTGTGTCCAGTTCTGGAATCCCCAGCATAAGAGGGGTATGGAACTCTTGGGATGGGTCTGGAGGAGGGCTATGAGATGATCAGAGGGCTGGAACCCCTCTGCTCTGAGGACAGGCTGAGAGAGTTGGGGTCGTTCAGCCTGGAGAGGAGAAGGCTCTGGGGAGACCTTAGAGCAGCCTCCCAGTACTGAAAGGGGCTCCAGAAAAGCTGGGGAGGGGCTTTTACAAGGGCTTGTAGTGATACGAGGATATGGCTTTAAATTGGAAGGGGAAAGATTTAGGTTAGATATTAGGAAGAAATTCTTCGTTCTGAGGGCGGTGAGGCCCTGGCCCAGGTTGCCCAGGGAAGTCATGAATGCCCCGTCCTTAGAGGTGTTCAAGGCCAGCTTGGATGGGGCTTTGAGCCCCCTGATCCAGTGGGAGGTGTCCCTGCCCATGGCAGGGGGGTTGGAACTGAATGATCTTTAAGATCCCTTCCAACCCAAACCATTCTATGATTGATACGTATGTGTGTGTGTGTGTGTGTATATATATACATATAAAGTTTGCAATACTGGATGTGTTTCTTAATTGCCATTTTGTCACCCATTCACTCACTATCAAGACTTGTTTGTACAGTTTTTCCCACTCAATTTTCTGTCTTCTCATTCTGAACACTTTAGCATCACTATTAAACCTGGTTACTGTTTTACGCATCCCTTTTCCAAATCACTTCAAAGTATGTGAGACCACATGGACTTATTTGTTTGCAAAGATTGCATGACTCAACAATCCTTGAGATAAAACCACAGAGAAAATTACTGTTAGTAACAATAAGAGATCATGGATATTGCTTTAGGAAGACATTTATTTTTGTGTGTGAATAAAATAATAATATATATATTGCTTTATATCCTCCAAGAGCTGCATGAAACTGAACTGATTGAACATCCAAACATCCCTGTGAGGTAGGCTGGAATAGGTGGCCAAGGTGCCAAAGTGGCTTTGGATTAAAAGCAGAAAAGGGAGTGACTTCAGTGAGGAAAAACCTGGATCTCCACAAGCAGCGTGCTGACAGGATGTGCCCTCTGAAAGCTTCTTTTAATGCTCATTTGTAGGAGGTTTTAGATAGAGGAGGAATCCATCAAAATCACCTCCTCAAGGCAGTGGAAATGTTGCTGGTACACGGGCACTGACCCAGGAAAGCCATCTCGTCTTACTCTGCCACAATCCTGTAAGGATACAAAAGATCTTGTTATTTTCCTGAAGCGTAGCCTAAACTCAATCTCTAAAAGCCTCGGTATCTGCTAATTACCTTTCAGATTAAACATACAGAGCTCAGCCTGCAGGACTGTAAACCCAGACTACATGAATACTGGGTACCTCAGTCTGCAGCCACCCAGTCCACGTGAACTGTGCTCACTGCAAACGAGCTGTGTTACCACTAGTAATAACATTTTGATTCCCTTCACCCCAAAATAAAGATCACAGATTTGATTTAGATGCCGAATCACACAAGTCTAGTGCCATTTGAAGGGCTCTGTGGTAATGGCCACAGGTTGTGCCAGGGGAGGTTTAGACTGGACATTAGGCAGAATTTCTTCACTGAAAGGGTGGTCAGGGGTTGGCACAGCTGCCCAGGGAGGTGGTGGAGTTGCCATCCCTGGAGGGGTTTAAAAGATGGGTGGATGAGTTTCTTAGGGACAAGGTTTAGTGGGGAGACTGGCACGGTTGGACTCGGTGATCTCAGAGGTCTCTTCCAACCTAGTGAGTCTATGATTCTATGATCTGCTTGGCCTCCAGCCATCTTTTCTGGAAAGCAATGATTTCCTTTAGGTCATAAGTTATCTCAGCAAGACCTGCATAAATACTCCAAAATGCCACTAAACATCTTGGAGTCCCTTATTGAATCAAACTCTTTGTGCCTAATTTCAAAAATTTATTCTCAAACACCTCACTAGGTTGAATCCTTAGCTGGGAAATAAAAGATCTACATTGAATTTCAGAACACACTGTTGGTTTCAGCTTCTACTTGTGTTGATCAACCCAGCTCAGAATCTAACAGCCCAACAGAAAGAGTTTTAATCCTGAGCATTAGCATCCATCAGTATCACATGGGCATATTCCTCCAGGCAAGACGATTTCTGTAGAAAAATTACACGTGGAAACAAATTCAAGAGATCTTGTTCCTTTTTCCAGCCTCACATCTCCTTTGATCAGGCCTAACAGGTGTTCTAACAGGAATTTGATGTTGAAGACCTGCCATCTGCTCCGACCAGTCTGTTTGCTATCAGTAGAAATTGCTTCCTAAGGAGAACGATCATTCACAGAGACTGGGGAATCACGTCACTCCTTTATGAAATCATCTCCTAGTAGGTTGCTTCTGTGTCATTTACCTTCCCAAGTTCCTAAGTGGAAGCTTCCTTAGCATCTTAATTTCTTGACAACAAACACATCCTAGTATTGTTATGACTCAGGTTACCTGAAGCTGCTGAGCATTCCCATGTGCTGAACAACTGCCATTAAACCTCCTCCCCAGAGCCATCTCCTCGTACTTTCTTCAGTTTTTGTGAACCTTTAAACCTTGGCAAATCGATAAGTAACAGAATATGGAGTTCTGGGAAATGTAGGAAATAAGGACCTGCGCTCTCCTTTTGTTTTGAGTTGGGCTCTGTCCACAGTATCACATTATCATAAGGGTGGAAAAGACCTTTGAGATCACCGAGTCCAACCTATGATCATCGAGTCCAACCTACGATTGAGTCCAGTCACATCAATGGCTGAGGATCTCCCTGAACATCTCCTGCTGGCACGAGTTAGGTCATCACAACCGTCCTTTTTGTCAAAAGACACAGAACCCCTCTAATTTGCCACCGAATTGAGTGCATGTGACATTCGCTGCAGCTGGCAACGATCACCACGTGGCAGTCAGTTGTGAGAATTAAATGTCTGAGGATTGTGCTTTATCCTGAGCTAAAGTGCATTTCCCAAAAGCACATTCAAAACCTTAAAGAACGAAAAAAATCTTGCTACCGGGAAACTCCAAACATTACTGCAAACTGGCCTTCAAAGACAAAAGAAGAACGCACACCCTGTTGTCTTCAGTCAATAAAAAATTCACTCATCTTCAGCCTCCTATGCGCTGCACCATAGTGGGAGGATGGAGAGATGGGAAGAGAATGCGAAGCAAAATTCTGTGAACATTTTTCCTCTTTGAAAATTTAATTTTGTAAATTATTTTGGAAATGAAAAGCACAAAGGGAGAGATGACACATTGTTTCCCCTGATGGATACAAATAATGTAATATATTTTCCTAATAATATCTTGGAAAAGTTATTTTTTTTTAACGTATCAGAATTGAAAATAAAGCATCAAATACTGAATTCTGGTAAAATTTGACCCTCCTGATCTTTTACTTTCATCCATAACTTCCTCTCGTTAAAAACACATTTACAATATATGCATATTTGTCCTCCACCTGGACTTTCTCACAGATGACTTCTCCGAAGCCCCACGACGCTGTGAATATTATGTGAAGAAACGTTAGATAAAATAACAGAACAAAAGCGTGCTCTGATGCCCCTCGGTCCTGCAGCACTTACTTTGAGCAGCAGTTCAGCAGCCCCCCGTGGCACGACCCTGAGACAGAGAAGGTAGGTGGGCATGGCCCATTCATGCAGAAATTTCTCTGGGACCTGCACGCCACGGTGTCAGCAAAAAGAGGATCTGCAGAACCTGTGGGAAGGAGAAGAAGTTAAAATATCAGCTTCCAGTATACAATTATGATGGATAAATATGCAATAAATCATATGTTGCATTTTTAGGAAGGCAACCACCATGAGCACAGATGTTCTTGGTCCCATCCACTGCATAGCACCATGCCAACAACCTCAGATTTTGCCTGTCAGTTGATGTTTGCTTTTTTCCTCCTATACACCCACATCTGCTTACAGATCCTTTCGGTTTTTTATAGGATTTATTTTGTTTCTCACCTGGAGCAGCCTGGAAGAGGAGGAAGACAATAGCGAAGAGCAAGTAGAGGATCTTCATCTCTGCCAGTTGTTTGCGGACTCTGTGCCTCTGCAAAACGCCTGAAAGACCAATGGAGGATGAAGTTTGTTTGAGGAAGAGGCTGGGAAAGGCATCTGATATTTATAGGGCTCTTGAGATTGTACAAGTTTGCCAGCTGAGTGCTTTGTCAATAAATAACTGCAAGCAACCTTCTGGAAAGCAGGCTGGTTATCCCCCCTTATCGCAGGCTGTGATGTGCAAAGAACATGTTGCAATCCTCAAGGGTGAATTTCCACTGACCCTGTCGGTTACATAATGCGACCATCAGCCAAGCCCCACTGAGCTGCATCAAACAGCATGGCTTTTGCAGACCTTTTTCCAACACAGGCACATGGATGTATTAGGTAGAGGACTTGGGAGTACTGTCACCATTGGAGTCTGGTCCCAGATGGCTCTGAATCCATTACTGACTGACAAGTTATATAACATTTTGCCTCCATCTCCCCATCCCTGTCACCAGGCAGATGGTGATAAACAGAGGAAACCATTAGGAAATGTTTGAGATCATATAACTTTGCTTTGTGACTTTTTAAACAGGTTTGGGGACATCCTTTACCATTACAGAGGGCTGACGCAATGTTCTGTCCCTCTTTTTATTCTCAGTTACATCCCACCTTGAGTGCTTTATGTTTTTATGAGCTTTTAGCATCTTTTGCTTCCCCTCATATTGCTCCAAAGGTTGGGGGAATGGGCTGATTCCATAAGAATCTAGGCAGACATAATTCCTCAAAGTGCAATATCTTCTTGGGCTTCACTTCAGAGCGTGATCCTCACGGCTGTAAATTTTCTGAGAAGATTTGCTTGAGGGGTATGAAAGCACTGAAGGTTCTTCATGAAATCCCTGGCTTGTAAAAGTCATAGAATCATAGAATTATTTGGGTTGGAAGGCACCTTGAAGATCATCCACTTCCAACCCCCCCTGCCATGGGCAGGGGCACCTCCCACTGCATCAGGGGGCTCCAAGCCCCATCCAACCTGGCCTTGAACACCTCCAGGGATGAGGCAGCCACAGCTTCTGTGGGGAACCTGGGCCAGGGCCTTCCCAGCCTCACAAAAAACCATTTCTTCCTAATATCTCATCTCAATCTCCCCTCTTTCAGCTCAAAAACATTCCCCTCATTGTATCCCTGCACTCCTTGGTAAAAAGCCCCTCCTCTGCTTTCCTGTAGCCCCCTTTAAATATTGGGAAGCTGCTATAAGGTCTCCTTGGAACTTTATTTTCTCCAAGCTGAACAACCCCAACTCTCTCAGCCTGTCCTCATACAGGAAGTTCTCCAGCCCCTTGAATCATCTTCATGGCCTTTTCTGAACTCTCTCTAACAAATCCATGTCCTTCCTATGCTGAGGACTCCAGAACCGAATGCAGGGTTCCAGGTGAGGTCTCATTAGAGCAGAGTGGAGAGGGAGAATCCATTCCCTTGACCTGCTGGTCCCACTTCTGATGCAGCCCATGATACATTTGGCAATACCGTCATACATAATGAACAGGTCAATCTCTGTCAAAGCCCAGACATTTCTGCAGTGCCCAGCTCTGACATTCTGGTTCAGTGGTTTGCATCCTTATTGCCTCATTTATTATATTATCCTGGGAGTTAATGATATTTTTGTTCTAAGAATTATTCTTAGGATGAAAACATTACTGATGTTTATGTTTAATCTACATACTAACGGGCAAGCTTAAGTGGCCAAGAAAGTAACCACCAGGTGAGTTACCTACGTATTCATGCAGCGAGTAACAGTGAACTAACCACTTCCACCCATAAAAACTAATTACCAGGAAATGCCAAACACTCCACAATGTCCTTTTTGTACTCTTGCATCGGAAAATATCCTTTTTTTTTTTTTTTGCTAGCAACTGCCCAGCTTTCCCATTTCTAAAGGAGAGGAGAACTGATTTGTTAGTCCTCCCTTTTCTCTTTCAGCAAGTTGCCGGTGGGTTGCCCTGAGAGAGAGACATATACTGACCTGCAATGTGAACACGAGGAAATTAGGAAACAAAAACCTTTTGCTTCTTAAGGAGGAAGACCCATAGAAACGTGAGTTTCCCTCATCTATCTTTCATGTAGATGGGACAATGGTGTTGTGACATTTTGCAGATGGAAGTATGGGGTTTGAGCACTCCTTGCTCCCTGAAGAAGTTAGGGAGGAGTTCTGGTTTCCTCAAATAATATCAGAATGTGGCACTGGGGAAGGTGGTGAATATCACGTGCAGTATTTGGTCAGATTTCACTTTCTTTCAGGGCTGTAATTTTTCCACCTGTGGAACAGAATAAATCTATTATCAGAGTCAAGCTGTTTAAATTTCAGTGAAGCAATTGCCATAGCATTTATAGGTTTTGCTGAACAACCTTATTTCTTGCAGAAAGAAAAGAGCCTTCTAAGAAAGTGAGCAAAATTTCAAGCTCTGTTACCACAGGCAGCCTGAAAATGCCATTCAGAGCAACAGGAAAATTCCACGACTTTGGCTCCTAGCAAAAACAAAGACAGGTGCAAGCTGGCTGCTCCAAACCAGGCTGAGCTCGTGTAAAACACCCGAGGAGCAGAGCAATTTGTGCAGCACGGCAGTGACCTGGGGCAGGAACAGGACGGTGTGCGCACGTGGCTGTGTTTGACAGTAGTCAGGGCCAGGAAGGAGTCCTAGAGATCTCTGTTGAGTGATTAGTTCCAGATATGAGCTGGGAACTCAAGGATTTGTAGGTACCTACCCCAGAGAAATCAAACTCTCTGTGCAAAGAGTTGCTGAGGGCATTTTACTTAAAAAGTTATGCAAGAATGCTGCAATAACAATGAGACATGAAAGATCCCATGAGAATATGGGTGGCAAATGATGGAAAAGGAAGGTGCACGTGACACCCAAAAGACATTTGATTTTTCCTTTGACATCAGGAAGAGATGAGCATCTTATAATAGTAGCAGATCCCTTATCTGTGCTCCAACAGCTAAAAAGCAAAAGAAGAGCTCGCTACATCAACAGATGTCTGGATGATCATGATCACACAGTATCACAGAATGGTGTTTCTTTTACTTCTCCCCATTTATTAATAGACAATTTTGTAAAGATATGAATAGATATTTCTGGTTTGATATTTGCAGTCCAGTTTTTGCTGAATTTTGGCCAAGCAGCACAGCTTTCCAAAAGTGATACTACAAGCAACATCTGAAATATTGAGTGGGGTCAGCCCTTGCAAACATCACCTCATCCTGATAAAGGAGCACTAAATGACTGAGTAGATTTCTTGGCCTTTCGCAAGGCAGGTGTTCTCTTCTTCCCTTCTTGGTTGACAAACTGCCTCCATAATAGTTCATAACAAACATTATATATGATGTTGATTGCAGTTTGCCTCAACGTTCTCCGAAATACTATTATTCTATGATTTTCTCAAGGATGTCCTCCTAGAATCGTAGTTGGAAAAGACCTTTAAGATCTCCAAGTCCAACTGTACCTATCCACTACTAAACCATATTCCTGTTAAGCACAACTTTACAGTTAATGGCTAATAAAAAATTTTTTTGAGTCTAAGAACTATCATATTTTTGAAAATAGTTATTTTTAATAGGGTACATGTATTTGGACACTACTAGGACTTGATTTTGCCATTTTAACTGTAAGCATGCCTTATAACCTCATAGGCACATGGTTTTTTTAGGAAAGCATATGCCTATGTCCCACTAAAACAAAATTCATGTTAGCACATATTTTCAGTATTCTCCTGGCTTTCTTACAGCACAAATCCTTAAAATACAGGCAGAGTGCTTTATGTTTGCAGTGCTTCATCTTTTGTTAATCACCAAAAAATGAATGCATAATGATAATAGTGTGTTTTGCAATTGTGCCCTTTGTCTGCCTCTTCCAACACTTAGCAAACAAGATAAAAGAACACAGACTGAAACCTTACATTCATTTTTTCATCGTCATTGTGTACACACAGGGTAATTTTTACAGCCTCATTTGGGTTTTCCTACTTTCATAGCTGGCTAGTCTTCTTCTACAGCTTTCTACGTGGGAAATCAATGTCAATCAAATTTACAGTTCTTTCCTTTGCAGTTTAAGTAATGAGGTGTTTCTCTCCCACGGCTGACTGCAGATACCTGGTGGTAAGAAGTGTGCAATCTTTGTACCTCTGTCTACAGGTGAAGCTGGCATCCAACCTGCTTCCCCATTGCATCTCACATCTCTTGACACATAGGCATGTAACTCATAGCGCAGAGAAGAGGCCTCTCAGACCAATCACTGTGCAAATCCATGTGTAGTCACAATCACTGTCACACCCATTTATTAACTTGCCATCCCACGGGATAGCCTTTGAGCTAAGCTTGCTGAAGGAACAATGATAATGGGAATATGAGGGATGATCTGCTTTATCCATGGAGCTATATTAGTGGAAATCCTCTAATAGAGCCACTTTGCTCTTGTGCAAAATATTCTCACGTGTGGCTTGTCGGTAGAGTGGTTTATGCCATTTCACATGGGCTAAATGACTGCACAAGGCTCAAATCAAAGACCACCAGATATGTTTTACCCCTGTTCTTCCATCAGTCCACACCGTACTTGCTATAGCAAGAATGGTCCTCTGTTCAGAGAAACTCCTTAGGAGGAAGTGAAGTACAGAGTTAATGAATGTTGATGTGTGAGCGACATCCCAGTATCTCTGAGAAGGCACAGGAGAGCCCCTGTACGTGTAAGGTTTAGGGATTCTGCAATGCTGAGGTCTGGGAACCCAGTCAATTATTACCTGCCCTTGGTAGCTTTGATCTCTGTTGCATGTGTCCTCGTGTTGCAATCCATACAGTGTCGAGATTAAATACACTTTTTGAAGGTAATGCTGAAAAACAGCATAGAAAATGTAATGTCCACTGGGGCCCTAAAGCCCATGCAAGATGAAGATTCCTCTCTAAAGATGAGGGTGAGAAGGAATAACAATCAGTGTATGAGAGGAAGGCTGGAAGGTAGGATCTTATGTAAGTTATAGAGAAAATATTAATATTTCTGTGGTTTTGCATGATGAGTTTCTTGGTCTGTCACATGGCACTAATGTTGTTGGAGTGATGCTTTTCCTGGAAGGGGCTGAGTCTTCTGTGTGGATGGTATCATATGAAATAGCACAGACGCTTTAGTTTTTAAGAATTACCATGCATTCAGCTATGAACTGAAACACTAGAAGTGTTTTCATCAGACAGTGAACAATGCTTGTCTCTGCGCAACATGGAAATCGCAGTATCACAGATTCACGAGCCTGGAAAAGATCTTTGAGATCATCGAGTCCAACCTATGACCCAACACCTACACCTACTCATCATCTAAACCACGGCACTAAGTGCCTCATCCAATCTCTGCTTAAACACCTCCAGGGATGGTGACTCCACCACCTCCCTAGGCAGAGCATTCCAATGGCCAATCACCCTCTCAGTGAAGAACTTCTTCCTAATGTCAAGCCGAAACCTCCCCTGGTGAAGCTTGAGACCGTGTCCTCTCGTTCTGTCACCGNACAGCACTCAAGGTGTGGCCTGACCAGTGCCGAGTGTAAGGGGATGATGACCTCTCTAGTCCTGCTGGCCACACTGTTCCTGATGCAGGCCAAGATACCATTGGCCTTCTTGGCCACTCGGTTACTCAGCTGGCTCATGTTGAGTTTCCTGTCCACCAGCACTCTTCTCCACCTGACTGCTCTCCAGCCACTCTGCACCCAGTCTATAGCTCTGCATGGGGTAAATGGATAATCTGGCGGATTTCTGTTGCTTTTAATATGCTTCTATCATCGAACCTAAAGCTTCTTTGGCTCTTGTCAGGTAGGAAGCTGCTAATGCAGCAGCCACAATAATTGGACTAGCATAGGGAGTTGATTCTGCCGCTCTACTCTGCTCTCCTGAGGTCTCACTGGGAGCCTCGAGTTCAGATCTGGAGTCCTCAGCACAGAAAGGACATGGAGTTGTTAGAGCAACTTGAGAGAAGGCCACAAAGATGATCCAAGGGCTGGAGCACCTGCAATATGAGGACAGGCTGAGACAATTAGGTTTCTTTAGCTTGGAGAAGAAAAGGCTCCAGGGAGACTTTATGGTGGCCTTCCGGTACTTAAAGGGAGCCCACAAGAGAGCTGGGGAGGGGCAGGGATACAATGGGGTGGGGGGGTGGGGGATGGTTTTGAGCTGAAAGAGAGGAGATTTAGATTAGATGTTAGGAAGAAATGTTTTCCTGTGAGGGTGGGGAGGCCCTGGCCCAGGTTGCCCAGAGAAGCTGTGGCTGCCCCATCCCTGGAGGTGTTCAAGGCCAGGTTGGATGGGGCTTTGAGTGACCTGATCCAGTGGCAATCCTGTCTGCCCATGGCAGGGGGTGGAACTGGAAGATCTATAAAGTCACTTTCAACTCAAACCGTTCTGGGATTCTGGGATCCTATATGACACAGGTCAGCATTACATTTGCCTTCACCTCCATATGTAAACTTGTTTTCACGTGTAATACACAAGTCCATTGCGTCTGCTACACCCAAAATCTTATTATAACCTGTCGAGTTGTGACTAATACAGTTAGCAGAGTCTGAACAGTGATTCAGCTGACTTCTCTGTGTCTGTACACACAGATTAAAAAGTGCCAGGACATGATGACTGCAACCTAATCATCTGCAATATTAAATTATCAGAACAGCCCTGGCAGTTTTGGCCTCTGTTAGCTCTCTGCCAAAAATTCCTGGCCTTTTTCAAGGCTAGGAACCATTCCAACTGGCAATCTGATATGGTAACCTTGATTTACAGACTAAGAGACTTGCACAATATGGATTTGGTCACATCATGCCGTGGGATCTCAGGACCTAGAGGAAGGTACTGTTCCTAGCACAGGAGTATAGCTTTTCAGTCTTTATTTGCAACTAATTGTATTACAGCCAGTCACATTTGTCTGATTTATCATCAATTGTATTACAGCTACTCATGTTTTCTGGTTTAGCAGCAATTGCAAGTAAGTCTTCGACAAGGTGCTCAAGTAAATACCCCCCTTTCCTCTTCCCATAGCTCAGCTGGCTTGAATACTCTGTGTCCTGCTGTTAGCAGGTTTTCCTATGCTATAAATGATTTAGGATTAAGACAACTATCTTCTACACAGATTGGTGCCCTAATTAAGGTTTGGAATTCCATAACGTTTCCTCCCCATGCCTGTCACGGTGATTAGGTGCTTGTGAGTGACTTCTAAATCCCACACTGGGAGTCAACCACTGCAGATCTCTGCTTGGACAGATGACACACAGTGAGGGATAATACTGAAAGAAAATGTTTCACTCAGCTAACAAACAAAATATGACCAAGGAGTTAGAAAAGGTGACTTGAAATATAATCCTTTGGAGAACAAAGAAAACAAGCCACTTGGAGGACTCCCTTATAATAAATACCTAATTACTTCAGTTTACTTATTTGCTTCATTTCTAGCCCTCTGGACAGCAGCTCATATCTTCTGAGGTCAATATCACAGGCAAAATCCAGTTATGTAAACCATGATGTAATCAAGTACACAATCAATTTCCAATGAACTAATCAGTGCATTGGGCAATGCATGCAGGGGCTGGAGGTGTACGAGGTGTTTACTTTGCTGCTCAGGTGGTTGAGTCACCATCACTGGAGTTATTTAAAGGTAGGTAGATGAAGTGCTCAGGGATCTGGTTTTGTAGTGGATAGGCACGGTTAGACTGGATGATCTCAAAGGTCTTTTCCAACCGAGCGAGTGATTCAATGATTGTACTACCCAGTGAGCCACATCTGCTGGGGATGAGGAGAGAAGGGGCAGTGTCTGGCTGGGGACTAAGAGATTTTTCCTTGTGCCTTCATCACAGAAAAAATTGCTTCCCAAGTTTAAGACAAGTTTCAATGAATTTTCTTGCTGGAACTGCACCGTTTGTGTGTTGACAACACCTCAATACATAACTATGTTGCTTCTTAGGAGTCACAGAAAGGCCTCTGAGTGTCTCCTTCATATCTGCTGTCTCTGCCCCTTAAATATTTCCTTGACATAAGCATCTATCAGGACATCCTCTAGGAGAGCCATGTGCTCTCTGCCTCTCTCCTTATTTCATCTCCTCATCTGTGGATGATGTTTCTCCACTATCCCGCTCCCCATGCTGGGGCACGAGGCTTGATCAGACCTTATTTAAAAGCAGGACTGACACTGTAGCACCTGCAGGGGCCAGTCTGGAAAGGGGAGCCACTGAGTTATTGACTTTTCAGCTCCCTTTTTCACAGACTCACTGGCAGAATCACAGAATCATAAGGTTGGAAGAGACCTCTGAGATCATGGAGTCCAATCGTGAGGGCATAAGCCAATCTGATTTTCACTTGCTGAAGTTGACAAAACGCTCAAGACTGTTCTCAGGGACCCAGACACAGAGCAGCTACGAGGGCCAATTCCAGCCTTCTGCATAAAGGTCTCCACAGAACCACCCACGGGTAATAGCTCCTGCTCCCCTGTGCATGACTTTGCTGGGAAACCATGCCTTTAATGGCATCACCTCAACCCCCTCCTCCTAGGACGGGATTCCTCCTAGGTAATGAGCCAGACACTGCCAGGCAAATGACCTTTGGAAAGGCCAAGACTTGCTAGCAGCATTACAGGCTGCATTTCTCAAGAGTCCTCCGTACAGTTTTCACACCCACGTCTTTGCTGGGGGTGTAAAACACAGTTTCACCCACCCTTCACCTTTATCTCCAGCCCTTCAGTGGGGGGAGGCACTTTGTATGGTCTTGTGGGTGTTGGTACAAAGAGCACACATAAAAGTTTGGTCCTGGTAAGGAATTAGAAAAATAAAGCAAAAAGCCTAACCTCTTGTTAATGCAAAAATGTGTCAGGTCTCCACAGGCAAACCCTACAAATCACTGTTCTTCCAGTAGGACCTGCAAGGCAGAGTCCTCCAGGCTGCCCTCTCACATAGTCTGAAGCTGATTGTGGATAGGTATATATTTGTCCTGAAAATCTGGGTTTTCTTTTCTGCCTCACTCCTTCCATTGGGATGAGGTAGAAGGATAGATGATGAGCAGGGAAACTCTGATATGCCAGAAGTTATCCCAGAATGTCCACTGGGTGCTGATGGAGTCTTGTGATGGGTAGCAGTGGAGCCAGACCGACAGTGGGTCAGATGGAGATTTCCAGAGGAAGGATGGGAAAGGGAGTTGAGTCAGCAATACAACTAAACATGACAGAAACCATTCCTAAGACATCTAGAATGGCTGGTTACCTCCATACTGCCAAACTATTTCACGCTCCAGAACAAGGTGACTGAATTAAAACTACTTATTTGGAATGATCTCTGGCCCGTGCCAGCCACCAGCAGTGCCCAGGAATAGCCCGGGCTGGTCCTAGTAGGCATGGGTCCAAAGAAAATAAATTTGCAAACCTGGAGACTCCACTCTTTATTCTTTCCACCACCCCACTGCTGAAGATGCTGCCTAAACTTTGTCTCTACATTGAAGACCGAGGCATCGTGCAGATGACTGGCCACCACAGCCCTGGCACTGGTGTCCTGCTCTGCACTAAGGCAGCTTTAGATGCGTGTAGGGAGAGGGATGAGAGCCTCTGGGGATCGGTCTGGCCAGAGAAAACAGGAGAGCCAAAGCTTGGGATGCAGATCTTAATAGACTCCATCACTTCTCCAGCAGCCACTTAATTGGTGATTCAGGTACTGAGAGAAAAAGACTAAAGGCTTCGTCATTGACACCAGTGCCTAGGATGTAGCTTCCCTCCACAAACAGGAGAATCGTTATCCTTAGAAAAGGTCCAACAGAGCAAAAATGACCTTCTCATGATCACTGACAAGGAGACGTGGCCTTGTTCTCAACTTAGACACTGAGCCTTGAGTCAATACGGTGGAGAAAAATGAAAATGAAACTTCAGCTTCCAGTGCAGTCGTGGGGTTGTGCTAGAAGTGAGCATAGCCCAGTGACACAAGCGAGAAAGAGGCGCTTATAAAGCCAGAAAAAAATCCTTGCTACCTGACACAACATATATTTCGTGTCATCAGACATGAAAAATGCAGAGGTGGATTCAATTCGGCACAGTGAGCACCAGTCTCTGCTCAGGACAGCTGGGCTTGTGCTCACAGGCTTCACGCCCTCCTCTGGCCAACCTCGTTTTATGTCAATGTTTGGAGTAAACTAAACACGTCAGTAGGACTTCGTTATAATTTTCTGAGAACTGGATATCATTGGAAAATAAAGTTATACATGAAATAGCATTTGTTACAAGCATTTACAATCTCATGGAATATTTTTAAACCTTTCTTCCTCACACTTCCCTACCTGATACAGCCTCCAAAAAGTCCATGTTTATGTTAGGTAGAGAGTTTTAAACAGAAAAATTCAAAAAGCCTCAAGACTATGAAATCATTTGGCTATTAAATAACCTATAACAACTTCCCTTATACGAGAGACATCAAGATGTACCAGCTGGTAAATTGTCCCTTTAATTAAACTTCATCACCACCAGCTCCTGCCTATATGTGGAGTGACTCAAGTTACTCCTGCTTTAAAAAGACCAAAATGCTTTAAGAAGACCAAAATACTTTAAAAAGACCAAAATCCTTTAAAAAGTCGTGAAGAGGGTTTGGCACATACGGATTCCAGCTGCGGCGTTTCCCCTATGGCACAGCTACGTATACCTGGTCCACGGTCAGCAGGCATTTCCGCTGCCTTTGACCGCTTTCCTTGATAAATGATTTAGGAAGAGGCGAGGATATCAAAGAATGGTGAAGTAGCGACATCTAAAGGACAGATGAAATCCTCTGCTCACTCAGCACCAGGAGTTTTGTGACATGGGCTAGGGACCTTTAGGTCTACATTCATCAGATAAGTGGGAATGGGAGTCAAGCAAGGGCTCATACGTTGTATTTTGGCACAAGGTTAGGAACAGCGGAAGCATCCTGAGGACCTTGCCCTCCTTGGTTCATCAGATTCTTCTGCCTTCTCTCTGTGGCTGGGATTCCCAAGAACACCACACCTGGTGCATCCTCAGCTCTCTCTAGAGCTGTGATGCCCACCTGTGGGAAGGTCTGAGCCCAGGGACTGATTGTTTTCCACTGTGTCTCCATCTCCGCAAGACACTTGTGGATGGTTCCAGCCAAACTGTGGGAATAAAAGGGGTCTTCCAGGGCTGGGTGGTTGGACAGGACAGCTTGTGTCCAGGTAGATTAAGCCCCTTGCACTTTCAGGTCAGCAGCGTTATCAGAGCCTACATGCAATTCCACCACCAAGCAATGGAAATGACCTTTTTCAGATGCTCCATCTACGGGCTATCCTTAGCTGATCTTCCTCCCTGGCTAAAGAGCATTTGGATTGTTACATGAGCTTCTGGAGAGGTTAATCCATTACTATCTTTAGATACCACATTCAGCTGTCCAGGAACTTGCCCGAATTCATTGCAGGTGTGAGCTGGAGGCTGCCTTGTTAGGTGAGCCCCACACTTGTGTTGTTCTCATGGACGTTTGGGTCAATGTCCTTCTCTGTGTGCAGGATGCAGAACTGTGGGACCTACTGTGGGAGGGAGCACACCTGGTATGGGTACAGCCGGAGAAATTACCTTTTTTTTCCTTCGCGACTATTTTTATAGGATTATAGAATGGTTTGGGCTGGAAGAGACCTGAAAGACCATCCAGTTCCAACCCCCCTGCCATGGGAGGGGAAACTTCCCACCAGAACAGGCTGCTCCATTATCTCATTTCATTATGCTTCCTTGTTATGTCTTTTAAAATTCACCTTTAAAGATTCCTTAAAAGAATTCAACTACTTTTATTTTACTTAAATTAAATTGAAATTAATTTAGTTTGATTACTTCTAATCATTCCCATAGCTTCAAGAAATCTCCTTTTTTTCCCAGCTCTCCATCCCCTCTGTCCATCTCACTAAGAAATGCATGGAGGATGAGGAAAAGAGTAAGCAGAGAGTTAAAGATGCTCATGACTAGTCCTGACAGCTGGGTTTGGGTTCCCCACAGCCAAGTGCTTCAACAAAATCAATAAGAACACTGGCACAGCAGAGGAACTCCAGTAAGAGCCAGAAAGATGGTGGTGGATCTGAGATGTAAGGAGAGCTGGAAAAATGTGGTTTATTCAGCCTGAGGAAAAATATGGGAAGGGATTTATCCCCACATTCAACCACCTAACAGCAGAGTGTAGAGCAATTGGATGTAGACTTTTCTTGAAGTACACAGAGATACAACTGAAGGCAAACCCCCACAAATTACAGCAACAAAACTCGTTGCCACAAGTTGCCAGGCTCCCAAGGGCCAGTTCTTCAATGGATGATGTGCCCTGTTGTAGATTAGGAGGCTTCGGGTAGAGCTTTTAGTAGAAGTCCTCATCTGGACTCAGGTGCACTTGCCCTTGTGGCAGGGCATGAGGGCCAGGAGATGCCACACCAGATCACGGTGCCACAGCTGAGATGTCTGCTATTCCTGTCTCCTTTGTAGACACGGGACAGGGGAAGGCTGAAGCTGTCCAGCTGCTTCCCAACACTGATGCAGCGAGGGCAGAACCCTCTGCCATGGCTCATTTCTTGCCCTTTGCAAGGACTGTGCGGCACAGAGTGGGAGCAAAATAAAAAAGTCCCCTCGGCAATGTCCCTCTCCCAGCAGGTGGGACACACGGGGACTCCCTGACCCCGGTGTGATTCGAACACACAGCCTTCTGATCTGGAGTCAGACGCGCTACCATTGCGCCACGAGGTCAAGGCTGGACTTGGTGCTACTCAAATATCATCCTCGACTTTACGGACACGGACACAGGGTGTTCCTTGAGGGAACGACACTCGTTGCGCTTCTCACGAACCACTCCCAACCCCTTTGACATGTGCCTTCCTCAGCCGGCAAGCAGGGCTTTAAATCAGCTCTTTCACAAGAAACACAGCCACTGCCCACAGCACCGATGCCCAGCCTCTCCCACAACCACCACGCTGCTCAGCGTGCTCTCTCCAGAGGGACACTGGGGGGGCTCATCACCCCCCTGGCAGATGCACAGCAGCCACCCCAATCCCTGAGGCAGGAGGGACCCTAATGCCTTTTGCACAGCATAGCTCGGGTCACCTTCCTCCCCCCAGGAGGGTGGAATGTGCTTTGAGTCCAGCTGCCCCCACACATCCTGGACCCATGAAGTTCACTGTGCACCTCTACCTCAGCCCTCTCTGGGATTTCACCCTCCAGCCTGGTCACCATGCTGTGGGCAGGACTTGGCTTCCTTCTCCTCAAGGGGTGGCTCTGTCCTCTCCACCTCCTATAGTCCTTCTCTTGGGGTGGCCTGGACATGCCTGGGGTGCTCCCTGTAGCAAGAACATCCCAGACACCCAAGCTGGCGGTGATGTCAGGAAGTAGGGTCCCTTCACACTGACCTCGTGGCGCAAGGGTAGCGCGTCTGACTCCAGATCAGAAGGTTGTGTGTTCAAATCACACCGGGGTCACTCTTGGGGCACTGCTGGCCACCTTCTTATATTACCCCTGCTTTTCTGGGTGGCTGATCTGCATGAAGGGCAAGGGTCTGCAAGGTATCGGCCACCTCAGGAAAGGACTTTAGGGGAAAAATGATGCCCAAGGCTTTCATTTCAGCCAGGTAGTCCAGGTGCGATGTCAAGGTGGTGGCCCAGAGTGGGCCCCAATGGAGAGAGGTGTTGCGGTTGTTGTGTGCAGTAGTTAGCTTCAGGAAAAGCTGAAGGAAATGAAAAATATGAGAACTTTTTCAAGAATATCATGAAATAGATGGTCAGCCTCACCTAAGAACCCATACCAAGAAAATGGAAAAAATACTCCTGAAAGCCATGCTCAAATGAAGGAAGGAGGTGATGAGTGGATGAGTGGAAAAGACATCATGAAGTCAAAAAACCCCAGACGACTCCTAGCTAGAATGACACATTTCTTTGAAGAAATGACATCCTCAGTGGTCAAGAGGACACCAGGGAATGTTGTTTATTTTGACAACAATTTGATCTCTGATGGAGTCTCCCAGAATTGTCACTGCAGCAGGATACACGGCAGAGCACCTAAGATGAATCACAAGCTGACGCAGAAAGCGGCTCGACCAGGGGACCAAGGGGGTTGCCCTAGCTGCTTACAATCCAGCTGACGTTCCTCACTGCTTGGTGTTGCATTGGGTGTTCTTGGGTGTCTTTGTGGTGGGCACAGAGGATGTCCCACACAACAAAGAATATAGGAAGCCTGCCAGGGCTACAGGGATGCCAAGGGCACGGGCCAGTGGCGCAATGGATAACGCGCCTGACTACGGATCAGGAGACTGTAGGTTCGACTCCTGCCTGGCTCAACGCTTTTAGCCTGCTGGCACCTCCTGCTGCTCCCTCCAGCAGGGATTTCCATCCTCCATCCTCTCAGGCCTGCTGCAGGCCAACACAGCTGGGCTCTCCTCTTGCCCTGCCAGAGGGAAAGAAAGAGTTCCCCCACACCTCACAGCCCTCGTGGACACCTTGCCTCATTGCTCCCCTCTACTCAACGATGACATCCCTCTGCTCCCACTGCTTACTCGTCTTCGGCACTGGCGGTGACACAGACTTTAGGGCCCACGCTCAAAGGACATGGAGCCGCTGCAACAAGTCCAGCGGAGGGCCAACATCCTCACCTGCTGTTGGAGCACTCACTCTGCTTGGCCTGGGAAGAGAACCTTTCAATAAGGCCTTGACAGCAACCTGCCAGGACCCCTCAGGAGATCAAGAAGCTTTTGTCCTCTCTAAGGTGAGTGTTTTTTTCTTTTCCAGGTCCCAGCAGGGCCAGCAGCTGGGCAGCTCATGTAGGACCTTATTAAATTTATGCTGGCAGCTTGCAGCTATGTTTTTGTCCTTTATGTATCCATTTTGCTCAAAGGATTCCTGATGTGATCATCCCCGGACATGAATAATGTGCTGCCACAGGCTCTGTCAGGAGGCAGAAGGACATGGTGTAGTTGACAAGTAGGTGTAGGTGTTGGGTCATAGGTTGGACTCGATGATCTCAGAGGTCTTTTCCAACCTTATGATACCGTGATACTGTGACATAACGATGAGAGCAGACCTCGACATCAAAGGCAGAGACAGAGAAGGCTTTGAGTACCTCAGCCTGCTCCGAGTCTGTTGCTCTTTCCCTCACTCACTCAGAAGTGGTCCCACACTTCCTTTTGTTTTTTATTGGGCTGTCAATGTGGTTCTAAAAGCTGTTTTGTTGACTCCTACCAGCCTCAGCCTCATCTGAGCTTTGATTTCCCTGTCTCAACAACTAATTCTAACTATCAGATTGCAGGAACAACTGCCACTCCGTTTGACACTTGTGGGACAACATCTGGAGTCTTTGCCTCTTTTTGGGATCTCCAGGACAAGGAAGACATTTACAGGTGGCATAAAGTCCCAAAGATGGTCATCCAGATGAGGAGGTGGTGGAGTCTCTGATGAGGGGTGGCCTGGAGAGCTGCGTTTCTACAGTACAGAGAAGAAGAGGCCAAGGAAAGATTATAATCTTGTTTTAAGCTATGTGTGCTTACAGAGTGGGTCCAGGCTTTTCATGTGGGCAGGGAGTTCTGGGCCCTCAGTTTGAGAAAGATGTGGAAATGCTGGAGTGCGTCCAGAGGAGAGCAACGAGGATGGTGAGGGGGCTGGAGCACAAGCCCTGTGAGGAGCGACTGAGGGAGCTGGGGTTGTTCAGCCTGGAGAAGAGGAGGCTCAGGGGAGACCTTATTGCCCTCTACAACTGCCTGAAGGGAGGCTGTAGTCAGGCAG
>VWPV01012852.1:0-13899 GCA_013389885.1 Geococcyx californianus
GGGCTTTGAGGTCCCTTCATACCTTATTTTCAGTCTTTCCCCACTGTGCCCATGCTGAACAGCTCTAACTCCGAAGTCAACTCTGCTGTAAGCAGGAGGTTTTGTCTCCACGGATCCCCTCCAGCCTACATTTCTCCATGAATCTATGCTCCTGTCACAGTGATGGTTTCAGAACTATCTCTGAGCAACACCCCGGGTGTTGTCTTCATTTCTAGTGATCACCTCGTCGTTGTGAACAGTTGCACGCTCCCTTTATCTACCTTCAGCTCCAGAGACCAACTATACAGTTAATTTATCCAAAGCTCTTGGAAAGGGTGATGGATTTAGTTCATGGCTGTCTCTTGTGTAAGAGAGCACTGCTGCTACCAAGAAATGCTGCTAAATTATCCTGAAATGGTTTAGCTTTATTAAATTATCTTGTAATTTATATATTTGCCCCAGCTTCCATCACTTTATCTGTTCCTGTTCCAAAACTTTGATGTCAAACCAACAGGTCTACACTTGTCTAAATCATTCTTCACTCTGGACAGACGTGTTATATTTGTTACCCTCCCATTACGAGGACTATCCCTTGATTTTTGTAATTGCTATACTTCATCCCTACTTGATTTGTCATTTTGCGTGTTGATGCTGTTAATGGTCTAGTCAGAAATTAGCTTTTCATTTTTCACTTTAATCAAGCTAGATAGTTGCCTCACCTGAGATGATGTCATACCTCATGCCCTACCCTTCTTTACACTGAGCATCCTGTTAATGCCCTTGATATCACACAGTTGCTGCTCTTAACTGCAGTAAACAAGATTTTCAGTCTTAGAGATAAGTAACTTTTGATCTATTTTTGTCTCAAGTGTGCAACTGTCCTAATTTTCTCTTTGGTTTCTGTTGCTTAAGTACCATTTACTATTATTAATTTTAATTTCATACGTGACATATTTTTGGCCATCCTTCTTTCTTTTTGCAGTCTGCAACCTCTCAAACATACCTCTTCTCACTGTTCTCTCTCCCTTTTGAATTTTGAATTTTAAGTACCTATGCTTGCTCTGCACACAGATCCCAGAGCTGCTTAGTCAGACTCAATAATTCATTTCCTTAGATTTCAAAGTTTGCCTTTTTAAGCTTCCAAACTTTCATTCTAGACCTACTTTTGCCCATTTGAAATTTGAAGTGAGAAAAGTCAGCTCATGATCACACTTTATTCACATTTTTCTATATTTAAACCCATATTGGGGCTAGGCATAATATGGATTTATGCTTACTTTGGCAAAGAAATCCATCACCTAAAATACCTGAGCCAACATAAGCAGTAATTATACCTCAATCCCTTTTTGAGACATTAAAGTCTCCCATAGTTCCCATTAATGCTTATGCATTTGATAACTGCACGGAGACTGGTTGTGATGAGGCTGGAGCTGGGAGCTGGAGGAGGCCACTGAGGCTGAATTTCTCCCTCAAGCCATCTCTGCTGGCAGCGCTTTGCATCAAAACACTCTTTTACCTTTGCCCTAACATTTCGTTTCTCTCCCCTTTGCTTCTTGTTAACGAAACCACCGCCCCATTCCAACCATCGGCACTGCCTTCCGGCATCCCCGAGGTTTCTCAGTACCCGTGTGACTTTCGTGCCCCTCTATCACCCTTCCACACGCAGCGACCGGCGCGGATCTTAAACATGAGTCTCACAAAATTTGCTTGACAATTCGATCCTTGTCACATTGCTACCAGTTCCCAGGTCTCTGTCGTTTTCACAGACACTGGTTTAGATCCCTGGCATTGTGGTTTGTGCTGACAGTCCTCTGTCACCTCAGTCCATACAGTCCCTCATCATCTGAAGTGATGAGGCTCTTCCTGCCTGTTTACCTGCCTGGAAACCATCCCTCCTCTCCGAAAGTCACCTTGCATATCCTGAGCTGAAAATGTCTGGCTTTAGAACATAATACAAAATTACAGAGTTTTTGTCTTCTCTGACTCTTCTTGCTTGGAACAGAGGAGGATTTTCCCCAGTTTTCTACAAAAGCTCTGAAGTGTTTTGTGATCTTTACAATTTCATGGTGGGCTACATTTTTGTTTCCAGTGCAGTCATTATGAACAGTGCCATAAAAACCAGAAACATGACAATGAAAAGGATATTTTGATATAGAACGGATATAATAAATGTTCACCTTTTCTAGTCACAACTAGTAAAAAGATCTAAGCCCTAAAGTGTCAGAGTTGTGGCCAAAGATTTAGGAGAAATAGTATTTTTTCAAAGCTAAAATGTTCTTCATTCACCCAAATAGATGGGCAGAACACTGGAGACCTGGATGGCTTCAGCTCATGGCTGATACCCTCACTGATCTACAGGAAGCTCTTCTTACTTCTGTGCCACTTCTCCTCCCACTGTCTGTCTTGTCCGTTTATATTACTCTCTCTCAAATTGTTTCTAATACGTGTCTGTGCAGCCTCCAGCACGACGTAGTTCCAGGCTCCACTGGGACCCGCAGGCATCACCATCCTACAAACAAATAACAGTGATAGTCAGTATAATTACAATAGTCAAACTATTCTAGCTCTGCATCATTAGCCATGCCCTGAGAAAAATAACCTTTTAATCAGTCTAATATGTCAACTGTGGCTTCCATCACTGTCACTGGCCATCTAGCAAACTCCCTCCTTCATGTTTCTTGGTTAGAATCCTGATGATAGGCGTCCGTCATCCTGTGCAGAAAGTACTGAGACGTTTCTGCTTTTCACAGGAGGTGGCCCTGTAATGTCACGTAGTTACCTGTTATCCAAGCACCACGAGACACGGCACGTACGTCTCCTACGTCCATCCCGGGAGAGCAGAGTATTTACTGTACATGAAAAAGCAGTTGCTAACGCAGTGGCAAATCAAGACTCTCAATGTCAGAGCCACGTCTGGATCAACAATAAGCCACATTGCACACTGGCTGGTACAAGGTGATGAAAATCTTACCGCCTGTAGGAGGCCATGTTCCCTGACCATTGGTTTCCATATGGCTCTGTTCTTTGATTTTCCTCTCAATTTAAGTTTAGGTTGGAATGGCTTTGGTCCTGCAATCGTATCACTTCTCCTGAGGGCATCTAAGTAAGTTGCTAGTCTGTCCTCTATCGCCAGTGTTACCTATCAGTTACGCTGCGCGCCAGCCCGTCCAGGAATTGCAGACATGAGACTTGAAGTAAAAATCCTGCTGCAAAGGGGCAGGAAGAGGAGGGACTTCATGTAATCACATACGGTTCTGTTTTCTCAAAACCTACATCATTTCAGCCTACCGGGACCAGTGGGGAAGCAAACTCTGGCCGGGCACCAGCACAGTGGCTCAGTGAGGCTGTGGACTCTCCATCACAAGGGGTGTTCAAAACTTGACAGAACAAGCCCTTCAGCAATATGACGAGTCTTTGAAATCAGGCCCTTTTGGAGTATGGGAGCGGTCAAAATGTCTCCAGAGTTCCTTTCCAACCTTAGATTTGTCTATTATTATACGAAATGCAAATAATATTGACCTTTTTTGCATTATTCCTGTCTCAGGAAATAACCGTGACGCCTGGGTAACTGTTATTGCAGTGCTCACAGCCTTCACGAAGAAGGCGGTGGCCCCCATTTACACCATTTCACATTTCTACTGAAGCATTTTTGATATATGCTGCTTCTCCCCCCCAAGAATTCAGTGAGCTGCACAACACCTCTCTCTACATGATACATGATATAGATCAGTCACGTCTGGCCTTCAAGAAAGACCCTGTACTTCAACATCTCTCCATCTCTACTGAAGAGCAGAGCAAACACTTGTGTACAAGCTCCTCGGTGGTTCCTGCTCTTCTTCATGAGTGCAGATTATTATAAATGTTTCCTTTTCTCTTTTCCTAATATTCTGTTATCTTACGTGGACTTAAGTGAAATCACAACACTGAGGACATCATTTTGTGTGTCTTTCATATTTTGTAAAGCATGAAATCATAGACAGTCCTCGTGCCCCAGAGCCACACAAAATGTGGTCAAGTTGCTAAGTCATTCCCTTATGGCATTGATTTTGTAATTGCCTGCTTGTGCTCTAGTTCCTTGTAGAAACCTTTGCCATGATGAACAAAACATAGAATCATAGAATCACTTGGTGGGAAAAGACCTTTGAGATCATCGAGTCCAAGTTTCCCTGCCCACTACTAAACCCTGAGAAACTCATCTACTTGTGTCAAACCCATCCAGGGGTGGGGACTCCACCACCTCCCTGGGAGCCTCTGCCAGGGCCTGAGAATCCTTTGAGGGAAGAAATTATTCCTGATGTCCGATCTGCACCTGCCCTGGGGCAACTTGAGGCCATTTCCTCTTGTCCTGTCGCTGTCACTTGGGAGCAGAGCCCAGCCCCCACCTGGCCACACCCTCCTTTCAGGCAGGTGTAGACAGGGATGAGGTCTCCCCTCAGCCTCCTCTCCAGGCTGAACAACCCCAGGTCCTTCAGCTGCTCCTCGTAGGACTTGTCCTCCAACCTCTTCCCAAGCCTCGTTCCCTTCTCTGGACGCGCTCCAGCCCCTCAAGGTCCTTCTTGCAGTGAGGGCCCCAAACTGACCCCAGCACTCGAGGTGTGACCTCACCAGTGCTGAGCACAGGGGCACAATCCCCTCCCTGCTCCTGCTGGCCACGCTGGGGCTGACACAGGCCCAGATGCCCTTGGCCCTCTTGGCCACCTGGGCACACTGCTGGCTCATGTTCAGCCACTGTCAACCAACACCCCCAGGTCCTTCTCTGCCAGGCAGCTCTCCAGCCACTCTTCCCCAAGCCTGGAACGCTGCACGGGGTTGTTAACATGAGCAGAACTCAACTCTGGGGCTGAGGGCCCCAGAGTTTTGGTTGAAAGTTGGAAGGACTGGAAAACAAGCTGCAAAGCTCATGGAGGCCCCTCGGAAGACGTGAAATCCTTGCCTGTCTCTGGCATTGTCTGAGGTTATTCACCCTGGACCACTTATGCAGCCACATCTTGCTCAGTGGGATGTTTCCCACGAGATTTCTGGTACTCATTTACATTAGTGGGTACTCAAATACGCCCAGATGTTCTGGGTGACTCCTGCCCCGCAAAGTCTGTACCATCTGCAGCAGTGCCCAAGCTCTGTTATGTTAGAAGTTCAGTTTGCCAAGGGCAACTCCCATTTTTCCTTTCCACCCAGTTTTAGCAGTCATAGCCTGTCAGGGTCTCTCCAGTTGGCAACAGCATCTTTCAATGGAACAAGAGGACTACTCCCAGCAAAATTCATCCCACGCTTGAGGAGCAAATACTGTGAGGAGAGGTACCTGAGGTAGAAGAAGACTACTTCTATTTGGGTAATCCTAACTGTCCTACAGAACATACATTAACAAATTTAGAGTAGACTAGAAAGGAGCTGATGGCAGGAGTAAGCACGCAGTTTGAAGACGAGGATGAAGCAGCCGGACTAGCAGCAGACTAAGTAGGTCTGAGTTCAGTTATCACAGAATCACAGAATGCCCTGAGTTGGAAGGGACCCACAAGGATCATCCTGTGCAACTCCTGTCCCTGCACAGGACACCCCAACATTCACACCGTGGGGCTGAGGACGTTGGCCAAAGGCTTCTTCAGTATTGTCAGGCTGTGACTGCTTCCCTGGGGATTTGCTCCAGTGTTCCACCACCCTCTGAGGGAAGATCTTTTCCCTAATATCTAATTTAAATCTCCCCTGGCACATCTTCCTGCCAATGAAGGCAAGATCTGCTTGAGGGAACAGGAAGGGCAGAAGTCATGAGATAAATGGGAGGCCAAGGACAGATGCAGAGAGCAGATGACATTTTTCTCTGACTCTGATAACTGCACCCTGGTCTTTACACGACCAGCTGGAACAACAGGCCCCGGAGAGCTCACCAGAACGTTACCTCCTCAAGTCCAACCTGTGCAGTGACTCTTACATGGGTAGGGAGCACCAAGAGCATCACTGACTATTTCTCCCTGTCTATGGGTGCTACAAAACCTCAGTGCACCTCCTTCAGACAGTTTGTGGAAGTACCACAAATGTCACTGCCTCCCCGAGAGCCTGGGTCAATATTGCACTGCTGGCACCACCACTAACACCATCAGTGACCCTTTCCTACTTCAGGCAGCTGGTGCTCCAACCAATTGGGACAGTTTGTCAGCGCTGTGGAGAACGGACAGACAAATGCCTCACATACACACACGTAAAATCAGTTCTGGGTCCTAAGCTGGACCACGTGGGCCCTCTATCACAGACCCAAAGTTGGCAGTTTGCTAAGAGTGGGCAGCAAGACCAACCCTACCCTCCAAAACACAACTGGTGGTACACCTGAGACTCCACCTGGAATATTTTTGCAGGCTCTGGTGACCACTTTATGCGTCATGATATTTGAGGGAAGCCCTCAGAATCAATATAATATATCAGCCTCTCAACCTTGCCTGACCTCAGCTGACACTTCAACCTTGGATGTTCTAACAGTGATTAACTTCATCAGCCTCCCTTCCAGCTCTCTGAGATGTCAAACTCCAAGGAGCATTTCTCCCCCAAGTTCTCATTCCTCAAGAGGTTTTAGAGGCTGGCGTATTCATGGAAGTCCCCCCAGGAGCTTTGAGGAGGAGGGACAAGATGTGGCAGCACTGGCACTGGTCTGAACCACAGACCCCATGGTCAGTGCGGCAGGCGTGGGCTCTGGAAGTCAAAAGGGCACATCAGAAACAGTGACGGCCATGACTTTTCCTGAATAGAGATATTCCAGCTCAAATATCAGCAGGGGGTTGAATTGGGTGGACAGACCTCCTTGTTCTTAGAATATTTTCAGATAAAATCTGTTGGGGTTTTTTTGTTGTTGTTTTTAAGAGCATTTTCTTTGGGGCTTTATGGAAAAGGACCAGGAAAACCTATCTGAAAGTTATGGACAGTTCCGAGTCCTGTCACAAGAGACAGCTGAACATCTGGTATTTCGTACAATTTCATTGTATGTTTTGCATTGACAATATAATTGACATAGTCTTTAATATTGAAGTAAAGATTATAAAACCCCACTCTGGCTTCCTGACAAAACCCCATTCTTACCTCTGCTACTCTTGGGAAAAAACTTCCATTGCATTCCTTCGTTTTGTATCTTTTAAGGAAATCAGTTATCAAGACAATGAACAATTTCCCTTTTTTCTATACCTGTTTATTTTCCTTAACATTCTTTTATGAGGAACCTTATAAAAAGTGTTTCAAAAATCCAAGTAATTACATGCACCTGGGTCACCTTGCTCTCCGATTTTATTAACTTTTTCAGGTTAACAAGGCAGGCTTTTCCCTTCAGAAGCTGTGACAGTTCGACCCAATCAAGTTATCCTGCATTTATCTAAATGTTCTATTATTTGATTCCTAATTAGACTGTTTCTCTGGGACCAGTGTTCCTGACACCAACGGGCAGCACTCTAATCTGCTTGGTAATTGCTGTTAGTATGAATGTAGGGTCAGAGGCAAAGTCCACTGCAGACACTGCAAAAACAGCCTCAGGAACTGCTTTTAAACCTGTGCAGAAAAGTCTTTGGGACCTGGTTATCTCCATAGCTTTATTTTCAATTATTTCAATTTCTTTCAAGGCCATAAACTTCTTCTCTGGGAAAAAAAACCCACAAACAACTGGAAAAACAATCAACATCCCCTTCTCCCAAAACCTAAAAAAAAGAGTTTCTGATTGCAGAGTACAATTGCCACTGGTAGTGTTCCTCTTGCAGACTGTGCAACTGTCTTTTACACCTTCTTCTTCTCCTCCTTATCTGCAGCTGCCGTGTTTGTGGTCGGACTTATCTTCCTGGTGCTCCTTGACAAAAGGCACAGGGCTGGTGGGACTAAATTACAAAAGAAAGGGTTGAACCAAACCCACCGCACACCAGCACGGGAGGGGATGAGGCTTTCTGCTTGTGTTTTTCCCATCTATAAGCCTGGCTACCCTGTGCATTTGCTGGCTTCTCTAATTCAGGTTTGTCCTCTACTCAAGGAAGGAGACTGGAGTGACACGCGAAGCACCCAGACCTTACGTGAACCAAATGATCCTTCTCCCTTTGCATTCCAAAACTTTTATGGTGAAAGCTATTTATGGCAGTCTGCAAACGTGAAACAACAGTAGCTTAAGGTATTACTTGCACAACTCACTCCATGTGAGCACAGGACCTTGCACAGTGGCCGGAATGTTCAACTGGAACAACTTCTGACCTACAGGTTCAGGTTCCAGTTCCAGTTTCGGGCTCAGTTTGGTGCATACATATCATGCCAGAACTGGGACCGATGGTAACATCTTTGTTGCAGACGTGGACAACGGGATTGAGGGCGCCCCCAGCAACTCCGATGAGGACGTCAAGCTGTATGACAAGGTTCGCACACTGGAGAGAAGGGATGCAATCCAGAGGGAATCAGAGAGGTGAGGATGTGTGGAACTCATGGAATACAACAAGGCCAAGTGCAAGGTCCTGCACCTGAGTGAGGGCAATCCCAGCATAAATCCAGGCTGAGCAGAGAATGGATTGGGAGCAGCGCTGAGGGGAAAGACCTGGGGTGCTCGTAGATGAGAAGCTCAACACGGGCCAGCAATGTGCACTCAACGCCCAGGAAGCCAACAGTGTCCTGGGCTGCATCAGAAGTGTAACCAGCAAGGTGAGGGAGGAGATTCTGCCCCTCTGCTCCGCTCTGGTGAGACCTCACCTGGAGCCCTGGGTCCAGTTCTGAAGTACTCAGCACAGGAAGGACCTGGAGCTGTTGGAGCGAGTCNGGGAGGCCCTGGCACAGGTTGCCCAGAGCAGTGGTGGCTGCCCCATCCCTGGAGGTGTTCCAGGCCAGGTTGGACGGGGCTTGGAGCCCCCTGATGCAGTGGGAGGTGTCCCTGACCATGGCAGGGGGTTTGGCACTGGGTGGGCTTTGAGGTCCCTTCCAACCCAAACCATTCCATAATCTCGGATTCTATTCCTCTTTCCAAGCAGGATTTCCTGGCCGGAGGTGTCTGCCTGCACCAGGCTGCTTTGCTAGATCAGAGGGTTGCCATTCCCTCTGCCATGCACAGACGTTGGTCCCGTAATGTCTTACAGGGACAATTGCAGAGGGATGTGTGGTAGCAGTCAGTGGTGGAAAAGGGTCAGGAGCATTGCCTTTAGATTCGATTATGGGTTTGCCATCCTCACGGTGCAGCAAGAAAGGGGGGCTATGCAGGGGAGAGGAGCAGGTTGAAGAGGAGAACACAGGACGTTAGGGGAGAAGACAGGTGGTGGCCTTAGATCCTAAAAGCGAACTTTCTTTAGAAAGAAATGGGGGTTGGAGCTCTAGGGACTACAGGGATGTCTTCTATGATTTGTATAAAGTTACGCAAATGGCTTCTCTGGCTCTGGGCTGTGGCTTTTCGTGTTTGGCAATGGGCTGTCAAGAAGATCTCTGTGTTGGGCAGAGAAAAGAGATGTGCTCCAGAAACTCAGTGGGGACAAAGGAGTTGACAGCACTCTCCCATCTCATTCTCGCATCAGCTGGAAGAATTCATTTTTCTCAATTTGAATTAGTTTCTGGAAGTGTGAAAGACACCGTTGCTGGACCTGTGCTTTCTCCTAGACCCTGAGATATGACACCATGAGACTTGTCTTTCACTTTACCTGAACGGATTGTTTTCATTCCTATTAGTGGTTTTTTTCTGAACGTTTTCTCTGTGTGTCCAGCACTGATTTTATTGCCCCTTGCGTACATCCAAGACTGAGCAGCTTTTGCCATTCCCTGCGTCTCTTCCCTGTGCCTCGACTCCCTTCCCTGTGGATGGACGGCGTTGCCATGATCAGTGAAGTGGCAACTTGTCACTTACACCGTAAACTACTGAGACTCCCACGTGGCTAGAAGAGCTATAGAGCACAGCTGCAGACCAATGGGAGACCACCAATCCCTCACATCTCTAAACTGCTTGTCGCACTTCTTCAGTAAGCAGGCTGTGATGCTGCCAAGAGCAATCTCATCTCTTAGGCACCCGTCCATTTCTTCTCTTCCCACACCCTCAAGGTATCCTAGTCAAACCACCACCCCCCGTCGTCTTGTCCCATCTGTCTGTCTCACATTCCTCTTTCCTCAGGGCCCATCTTTTCTTTTCAACAAAAGGAGCTCCCGCTGCTTCACTCCCCATCTCCCAGTTGACTAGGGATGAACTATTGAAAAAGGCAAAGCTGTAAATAACAGTGGGAGAGGGGGGATACCTACTGATGTCTGAACAGCAGACATTTAAGAGAAAAGAAAATTGGTAAAGAGACTTAAGAATGCAGAGTTGCCATCAATAGATTTAATTTCTTTGAGTACATTAGAAACCAAAATTCTAGTAATGACACAGATCCAATAGGAGATGGATGTTGCTTCACTAAGCAAGAAGTAACTGTCTGTGTCTGAATGTTTTGTTGTATATTTGGGAAAAACAAGTTACTGATCTCTGTATTGCTTAGGATGTTGCTTTCTATTGGTAAAAAGAACTGTGGGTATGTAATAGAGTTCTTAAAGACGAGGCGGTAGAAAAACTTACAGCACATGATATTACTGAAATCTAAATACCATGAGAACTAAGCCTATCTGACATTACAAAATCTAGTTCTCTAATGAAGAATGTACAAGAGTTTCTGCTGGCTGTATGTGCAGATCAGCTCTAGGAACAGAGATCTGAAGCCAAGTCTGGTGGTACAGTTGAGTGGATGGAATATAGGCTGGAGTGGTGATGGTCATAGAACCATAGAACGACATAAGTTAGAAGGGACCTACAAGGATCAGCAAATCCAACTCCTGTCCCTGCACAGGACACCCCAACATTCACCCTGAGGGGCTGAGGGCCTTGGCCAAATGCTGCTGGAATATTGTCAGGCTGTGACTGCTTCCCTGGGGAGCTGTTCCAGTGCTCCAACACCCGCTGGGAGAAGAATCTCTTCCTAATGTCCAACCTCACCCTGCCCTGGCATCTCCCTGCCATTCCCTTGGGTCCGGAGAGCAGAGCTCTGTGCCTGCTCCTCCTCCCCCCCGTGTGAGGAAGCTGCTGACTGTGATGAGGTCTCCCCTCAGTCTCCTCCAGGCTGAGTAGACCCAGTGACTTCAGCTGCTCCTCACACGGCTTCGCCTCCAAACCCTTCCCCAGCTCCGTGCCCTCCTCTGGACGCTCTCCAGCAGCTTCCGATCCTTTTTATCCCGTGGCCCCAGAGCTGCCCCCAGTGCTCAAGGTGGGGCCGCCCCAGTGCGGAGCAGAGCAGGACAATCCCCTCCCTGGCCCGGCTGGTGATGCCGTGCTGGATGCACCCCAGGACATGGTTGCCCTCTTGGCTGCGAGAGCTCTGCTGGCTTGGGTTCAACTTGCTGTCGATCTGAACCCCTTGATCCCTTCATGCATGGCTGCTCTCCAGCCTCGCGCTCCCCAGGCTGTCTGTCTGTCCATCCAGGGCTGCCGTGTCCCAAGTGCTGATGAGCAGACACCAGCAGAAAGGAGCACACGATGTTTGGCAAGGGCAGTCTGGTAAAGCCTGATGTAAGCAGACTTACAGGAGCTCGGTCCCAGCGAGCAGGTAGACTCCTACCCAGCTGCTCTCACACTCCTCCCCTCAGCAGGATGGGGGTCAGGTTTGGAAGATCAGAAGTGACAAAACTTGTGAGTTAAGGTAAAGACAGGAGATCACTTAGCAAATACTGCAGGTAAAACAGTCTTTGGAAAATTAATGTAGTGTCAAATAATATATATGTGTTCTATTGCTGTTTCAGGTACTGGGCAGCAAAAAGACAAACATTAAACCACAGAGGGGAAAATACCTGCTTTTCCAGGGTTACCTTCACTCCAAACCTCTGTCCTCCCCCTGTTCTTATCATCCAGAGGTTGCATCTAAGACCTTCATTAGCAGAACCTGACCCAGTGGGAGGTGTCCCTGCCCGTGGCAGGGGGTTTGGAACTGGATGGGCTTTGAGGTCCCTTCCAACCCAAACCATTCTATGTTTCTGTGTTTCTGTGACTTCTCTTGCTCTTTCATTTACATACAGTGCTGTATGGCTATAAAGCCTCAGTCACCATGCACCTTGTTTCTACCTGGCAGCAGTGCCAGGCTCCTTGTCCCCACGCTCCTGCCAGTGCTGACCATGTGGGCAGCGTGTGATGTGCATTATGCTGCGGGAGCAGGAGAACGGCAGGAGCTGTGGGTTTGACACCTCTGCACTAAGTGGAACAACTTCAGTTTCAGATATGCTTCACCACAAAACCATGAGCAGTGTCAAATCTCTGTGGGTCCAGTCCCTTCAGACAGGTTTTGCTCCGTTACCCCTGTAAACTGGTGCTGAACTAACCTAGAGAATGAACAAGGTGCAACCCATCACTAGCTGACTTAACAGATCTGGTCTGAAAACAGTTCTGAGGCCAGGTAATTATATGATTTTTACCTTGGATACAGAGAGAGTCAGGGAGAAATTGCAATCTTTATACTTTGTAATTTATAAACATATTTTTTTAAAATGTGTTTTGCTCAAACTTGCTTCCCCTGAGTTCATGGGAGAGAAATAATTGGGTCTGGGCAGTGTTGCTTGAATCCAGCACTAGATGGGGTTCTATGTATCTGGAGGCACTTCTCTTTGGAATCGAAGGCTAAAACTCCTTTAGTACTTCCAGGAGGATCGCGAGAGCCAGAAGCACAGAGGATCTCATCATTCCTATACAAGCTCCCATGTGCAACTCTTCTGCCACCTGCAAACCAGCCCCCTTCCCCAAACCCGGTGCATCTGTGGATGCTGCTCTGCTCCAGAAGTGCTCAGGCTCTGGCTGGGATGTGGACCTGTCCATGATGCCTGGGGACAGGTCACATGGACTAAGTCCTTCTTTGCGCAGGCTCCTTCCGTGGGACCTTGCAGTGAAGGGTCTCAAGAAGCTGATGAAGGGTATGGAGCACAAGTCTTGAGAAGAGGCTGAGGAAACTGGGGTTGTTTAGCCTAGAGAAGAGGAGGCTGAGGGGAGACCTCCTCGCTCTCTGCAGCTCCTGGCAAGGAGGTTGTGGTGAGGTGGGTGCTGGGCTCTGCTCCCAGGGAAGAGGTGATGGGAAGTGAGAAAATGGCCTCAAGTTGCACCAGGGGAGGTTTAACTTGGATACAAGGAAAAATTTCTTTACTGAAAGAGTTACAAAGCCCTGACAGAGGCTCCCAGGGCAGGGGTGGAGTCTCCATCCCAATACAGGTTCAAAAACCATGTGGCCGTGGCACTTGGGGACAGGGTTTAGTAGACACGGTGGGGTTGGGCTGAGGGTTGGACTGGATGAGCTTGGAGGTCTTTTCCAACCTCAATGATTCTGTGATTCTACGATCACACAGAGACTCCCACAGTGAAGGGACAAAATCCATGGGAATTATTAGAAGTCTACATACTCTGTCACTCAGATCCCTGAGATTTGGGCACCATTCACAAGACAAGTATAAAGGCTCTGGTGCTCTATGAAGAAAATCACTGCTCCTTGTGGTCAGATCACACTTCACCTTGGTGACTCTGTCAGGTTCCGCACTGTTTCAAAAGCATCAGACGGGAAAAGCTTGCTGCTGCCGTGACCTGCCTCAGTCACAGCAGGCTTCAAGAGAGGAGCTCCGGTTGCCGCTCAGGACATCACCTGGGTTCATGGGTCAGAATTGCACTCCCCTGCTGAAGTCCAACACCTCAGGCCACGCGCGCTATCGCACACCAGCTGCCATGTGCATCCAGAGGGAACCAAACCCCGGAACCACACCAGCCCAACCCTGTGTGTCCCTCCTGGCCCAAGCGCAACGGTGTTCACATGCAGGAAACCTGTGCGGGCTCCCCGGAGCTGCACCACCCGTGGGTGTGCACACCCCCCGCGCTGCTGGGCAGCGGGTCAGCCCCCGCCCCGGCTCCCTCGCTGCCACATCTTGGCTTTGCTTTAATTGCTCCTCTGAGAC
>VWPV01012853.1:0-34785 GCA_013389885.1 Geococcyx californianus
AAAAAACACAAAAAAACCACAAACCTGAAAAAAACCCCTTGTCTGCACTAATTACTTTTGATAAATCTATTTTGCCTCACCATATTTGTTAGTGTTTACAAGTGTGTTTGTTTTTTTTTTTCTTTTCCTGAAAATTAAACTAATGGATGTGTAACTACCTGATCCTCTATTTTTTGTAACAACATCAAGGACAAAGGAACTAAATGTTGCTGATGATTGTTCAACAGGACTTCCATCAACCCCGACAAGGAGAGACTAATTTTGGAAAAGAAAGTGTTTTGGAGGCCATTCAATTGCTAGCGTTTCCATGTCAGGTCAGGGAGGAATTCAACAAATATCTCTGGGCTCCGGTCAGTTCTCACTTAACTCCCAGATTGTCTCTGAAATGCTGCTTCATTATCAAAGACATAAACAGGAGACAATTAGTTTCATCCAGAATGATACAACATTTATAGCTTTGACCATTGTTTTAGTATTTTGAATTGTTCAAACCAGCATTCATACAGACAGGTGTCTAACTTCTACCTTATAAGGAAAATTCTCAGAGGCTCTTATGCCACGACTCTGGGAAGTAGAAGAAAATAAAACAAGGAGAAAACTGGCAATACAAGGGTCTTAATGGGTGGTAGATGAAAGGAGGAATGCTTCTTTGAATCTTTTCAACTAATAGCTTTCCCTCATCCACAGACTGTTCTTGGCCAATATCCATAAGTAATTCATAAGTAATGGAACTACAAAAAAACAAGCTGCAGCTTCCAGAGTTTTGCAATTACCAGGGGATCATCAGGCTTGAAAAAGCATAGATGGCTACATGCCACAGAAAATTCTACGTCAAAGGGTTGTAGTCAAATGTTACAAGCAACTTTCCAACAAGAGATATAATACAGAAAATTTTACATGTCTGGTATTTAAAGGGGAAACACTGACAAGGTAAATGATTTATTACATATATCCTACAAACTGAGAAAAAAAAAGTTGAGTGTTTCATCTGAATCCACTACTCTGTTTTAAAAAAGGAGCACAATCAATAACCCTTGAAAATGTATGTGATGCTAGTTTACTCTAAAATTAAATGAAGGCAGTGACACCTGCACACATGTCAAGTATTTGATATTGCTTAAGACTGTAAAGCCTCGTTTCCCTGTTCCCCTCTGTTATCACCAGAAAAAATAAATGTTATCTTCTCTGTTGTAAGATTTTTAAGAACTTATATGAAAAGCAGTATTTCACTGGTTTTCATACTGTGTAATGTTAGATCTCCAGGGTCTTAATTATGAGAAGAGAGGAGGCTCGTTCCTTAAGCAATCGGTATAATCTCCAGAAGATTTAAAGCTTTCTACTCTGTATTCCCCTTTTTAGCCCAATTATGTTCACAGCACAAGGTTTTAATGCCATTGAAGCGCTACTCAATTTAGAAAGCCTGAGTCAAGAATATATAAGTTTTCAGATGAACATCAAAAATCAAGTAAGCTCTTAATATTGCTGTTTAAAATAATCTTTACAAACAAGAACGGATATACTAGCAACATACCTGAAAAAGAACATGAACAGAGCAGCTGTGATGCAGAACAAAAGGACCTACAAGAAGGAGAAAGAGTGTTATTACATACAACATCACACTACTACCACATGTTTTGGATCATGAAGATTGTAAAACTGTTACTATAAAAGTCACACTTTATTTATACACTTGATGGGCTAGAATGGAAGATCGTGTGTATCCACCAAAACCACACTTTTGTTTCTAGTTGACTTTTGAGTTGTTCCTGTAGAAGTTAAAAAAATAGTAAATCCAAACCAGGGTAGTCAGCAACAGACAGAGCAAATGATGCCTCTTAAAATAATCTGGAATAAAATAATAATTATAGAATAGTTTGGGTTGGAAGAGACCTTAAAGATCATCCAGTTCAAACCACCCTGCTGTGGGCAGGGACACTTTCCACTGGATCAGGCTGCTCAAAGCCTCATCCAACCTGGCCTGTATCACTTCCATGGAAGAGGCATCCACAGATTCTCTGGGCAACCTGTGCCAGTGCCTCACCACCCTCACAGGAAAAAATTTCTTCCTTGTATCTAGTATAAATCTACCTTCTTTCAGTTTAAAGCCATTGCCTCTTGTCCTGTCACTACATGCCCTGTAAAAAGCCCCTCTCTGGCTTTCTTGTAGGCCCCCTTCAGGTACTGAAAAGCTGCTGTAAGGTCTCCCTGCAGCCTTATCTTAACCAAGGCTAAACAATTCCAACTGTCTCAGTTTGCCTTTATAGCAGATGTGTTCCAGCCCTCTGATCATCTTCACAGCCTCCCTCTGTTCTCGCTCCAACAGGTCCATGTCAATCTTATGTGCGGACCCCAGAGCTGGACACAGTACTTCAGCTGAGGTCCCACAACAGCAGAGCAGAGCGGCAGAATTGCCTCCCTCAACCTGCTCGTCACAATTCTTCTGATGCAGCCCAGGGTACAGTTGGCTTTCTTGGCTGCAAGCACACACTGCTGGCTCATGTTGAGATTCTTATCCACCAACATCCCCAAGGTCTTCTCCTCAGGGCGACTCTCAATCCATTCTCCATCCAGGTAGGCCAGAAACAACACTGAAACATTACTTGATGAGCATGGGCACCTCACTAACAGCAACTTAGACAAAGCAGAGATTTTGAATGCTTTTTTTGCATTGGTATTCAATAATGACATTGAGCTTGGTCCCCTCCAGAGCTTTGAGCTGAAGGATAATGACTGGGCAAACAATGTCCCAACCACCCCCGAACTTGTGCGGGATCTGCTGCTCCAGCTGGATCCCTACAAGTCAACAGGGCCTGATGGGGTTCATCCAAGGGTACTTAAAGAGCTGGCTGACGTCATAGCGAGACCTCTCTCAATGATTTTTTCATTGCTCTTGGGAATCTGGAGAGGTACCAGCTGACTGGAAGCTGGCAAACATTGTCCTAGTCTTCAGGAAGGACAGCAGGGATGACCCCAGTAAATACAGGTCTGTCAATCTCACTTCAGTGCCTGGTAAATTTAAGAAAATTATTCTGGGAGTTACCAAAAAACATCTGAAAGACAACGCAGTCATTAGTCCCAGCCAGCATGGGTTTACAAAGGGAAGGTGCTGCCTTACAAACTTAATATCCTTCTAGGACAAGGTCACCTACCTAGTCAACCAGGGAAAAACAGTCAATGTCATTTTCCTGGATTTCAATAAGGCCTTTGATACTGTCTCTCACAGTATTCTCAAAAACAAAATGTCCAGAATACAGCTGGATAAACACATAATACAACTACATGGTGCAGCAACAACTCTCCCACATTTGTATCATGTCCAAGACTACTGAGGGCGCAGCCTCCTGTCCATTCATCCAGGTCATTAATGAACATGCTACTGACCCTGGTACGGACCGCTGAGATACACAACCAGTGACTGCTCTCCCACTGGCCTTTGTGCTCCTGACCACAACTCTTTGAACCTTTGAGTTCTATCCAGCCAGTTTTCAGTCCGCCTCACCATCCACCTACCATCAATTTGGTTTTAATCTGTGTTCTATTTGGCAAAATTTGCACAACTTAAAGTACTTAAAGTATTTGCTTAATCAACCTCTATGATTATCAGACATCTTCCAGGACTTAAAAATATTCTTTGGAAAAAACTAAGATGTGGAAGAAGTTGGCCGTGTGGGAAAGGAGAAACCAGTACCATTTCTTGCAAATTAGAAGTTCAGGGAAAATTAGACACTCAACCAGGCCACTTCTAATATCCACAACCATTCTAGAAGAAATTCCTTGGAACAAGCCGTTTATAAACATCTAGATAACAAGATGGTAAGAAACAACAAAATAAACAAGTAAATTAGAACTACTGTGACAGATGTTTTATAGAACAGAGGTGTAATTTATCTGAACTTTAATGCTCTGGCAGTTGTATATGTAAATTAAGTAAGTGGGCACAGACCTGCTCATAAACACTAGAGAAGAAAACTCTAATGGTTAGCCGTTCTTTATCAAACCTAAAAGTCATTTTAACTGAGGTCACCAAAGAGGTTTTGCTTCCCTCTTCAGTAATGATTTGAATGATGGAATAGAGATTAAGTCACAAGTTCACAAACTCCTTTAAGGGCCAAGTCTTCATGGAAAGCGATCAAATTGCCCAAAGTCAAAAAGATGAAATTCAATAAAAACAAATACGAAGAAGTTGGCAAGAGAAATCACATACATAAAAACCATGACAAGAAACAACTGTGTAGGCAGTGCAAGAGTATAACAAATTCCACAGATCACAAATAAATAGCCACAAGCAACGCAACACTGCTGAAAGCACTGTAAAACATTACAGACTCCCTTAGAAGCAGAGAAGGTAAAACACAGTAGCGCGTTAAACTAATGACCTTGTACTAGCAACATCCCAAAATACAGTGTTGGGTACTATCACTAAAGAAAAGTGTAGACAAAACAAGGCAGTCCAGAAGAGCACAATGAAAATAACAAGTGCAGGATTGCTGGGACAGCTTAAACTAGAAAAGAGGTAGCTCAGGACAAACATGACAGCTACTTTCAAATAATTATCATATACTGACAAATGTATCTTATCAAGTACATGAGGAGGAAGACCGAGCTAAATCTACAGTGGAGACAACATAAGACAGATACCAGGAAGAAGTCTCTCTATAGGATAGTGATACACTAGAACAAATTGCCTGTGAGATCATGGAATCCCCTTTACCGGAAGCATTTAAAATCAGTAGAGGCAAACGCCTCCTAGCAATGCTCTGGGCATATTTGATGCTCTCTCTCCCAATACTTACACAACTGAAGGACAGCAAGCCCTGCAGCTAAACCAGGCTGGTTTAGATGAAATGTACAGCCCAGTGTGGAAAGCCTAGTGTCATAGTTTCGTGTCTCTGAGCTGGCAAAAAAACAGCCACATGGCCACTCGTTCACTCCTCCTCTTTCTGAGGAGAGCAGACAGAAACAAAGGCAAAATTCGTGGGAAAGGAAGGGTCCATTCACTAATTACTGCCATGGGCAAAACAAACTTGACTTGGGGAAAATAATCAATCCAATTTATTACCAAACAAGAGCAAGACACTGAGACAAAACCAGATCTCAAAAAAAGAGCACCTCTCCCCCCCACCTCTCCCTTCTTCATAGGCTTAATTTTACTTCTAATATTCTCTGCCTCCTCTAACCTAGCAGCACAGGGGGACAGGTAATGAGTATTTCAGTCAGTTCATAGCACATTGTCTCTGCCACTCCATCCTTCTCAGGGAAGAACTCCACATTCCCTTCCCCTTGCTCTACTGTGGGGTTCCTCCCATGTGACACAGTCCTCCATGGATTTCTCCAATGCGAGTCCTTCCCATGGGCTTCAGTCCACCAAAACCTGCTCCAGCGCAGGTTTCTATGGGATCACGGCCTTCTTTGGACACCTCCACTGCTCCGGTGCAGGGTCCTTGATGGGCAGCAGGTGGAGATCCATCAAGACTCCTCTTGGGCTTTAGATGGACCACCTGCTCAACCACAGTCTCTTCCACAGGCTTGCAGGAGAATGTCTGCTGAGCAACCTGGAGCACCTCCTCCCCCTCCTTCTTCACTGACCTTGATGCTCTCCACACACTTGTTTCTCTTGCAGTTGGTGTCTGAGGGCTGTTTCTTCCACATCTCACTTCCCTCTCTCTACCATCAGGTTGGACTTGACCAGTGTGAATTGTGAAATGAGCCCTGGAAGCCAGGTCACAGGCAGTAGGGGGCCTAGCACCTCCCCCTCTCTCTCACTGCAGCTGCCTCCTCTGTGTTTTACCCCCTTCTTAAATATATTATCGCAGAGGCGCTACCACTATCGCTGATTGCCTTGGTCAGCACTGTCTGCCCCAGAAACATGTGGCCTCAGCTTTGCAGCCTCCAGCAGAAGCCACCCCTGTGGCCCTTCCTCTATCAAAACCCTTGCCATGCAAACCCAACACACCTAGTCATTATCTTCTTATCATAGCATCAAAAAACAGAAGACAAATGGTCACCAAGCTCCAAAATTAAGCTACTTTCAAAATAAGCCATTTTTTTCAACTTTTCCCCATTCTATACATTTTTTGTAGGATTCTCGGTATAATATGCAATACTTATTTTTAGATTTAACAATAACTACAACAAAAAAGAAAAAGACTAAAGGCCTACTGCGACATAGTTCTAAATATTGAGAGAATTTAAGCCTTAAAATCTAGTGAGCAGGAAGTCTCATGTGGGATCTTTCTTGCAGAGTCCATCACTTTTTGATTTATGACACAAGGACAACAAATTGTGCTTGGCAACACACAGACCTTGAAACTTTGCAGCTGCAGAAACAGATACAATGAGCAGACAACACGTTTCTAATGAGAATGGCACACCCTAAATACTTTAACATTTATCAAGATATGCACATGGGTTACAAAGAAAAATCCCTGTGTTCCAGGACAGGTTAACGAATTTGGTGTGTAAGGTGAGCACTGTAATTTAATTGATCACATTTTACTATACCAAACAAAACTGAGGAGGAACTTTTTTCAGATCTCTGTTGGCTGATGAAGCCAATAATTTTTTTATCCCCCAAGAAACCTTAGCCCTCATATAAACAGCATCACCAAGCAACATTCAGCAGTCCCAATTCTGAGCACAAAACAAAAAGCTCTGGCTGAAAGCCCTTACCAGCATCCCCAGTAATACCAGCAACAGTACACAGACAACTTCCCCTCACAGCCAGATCCACAGATAGAAATCTTAGATCAAAGAAAGGCAAAATAACACTGAAAAAAAATATTGAAACTGCTCTCAAGTCTTATGCATTCAATTTTTTGTGCATATTACCTAATCCCAAGGTTATGTGCATTTTCCTAAAGTATTTTCATTACAGCCACACTTCCTGGAGTAAAAAAAGTCTCTGTAGGAGCCTGCTGGTTCTCCCACACAGCCAGAATAAGAGTAGGGCTGAAGTCTGGGACACAGTACCATAGATCTTGTAATTAAAAAGAAAAAAAAATAAAATCACTGAAGATACACATGTATGTAAATGAAGACAGGAGAAGAGAAAAGGGGTGATATCAGTTGGTAGAAGCACTTACAGTGTCAGAGCTATAGTTCAACACTGGATAGTGCTCACAGAAGACCTCAGGCTGTCTCCACCACCAGCACATCAACACTTGACTTCAAGTACATTCATGGACCCCGAAAACCATCACCTTCCTGATCAACCACTTTGCAGCATGTGTGAGAGCTACATCTACACTCAGTGATTAAAAAATAAAGTTACTACTCTGGTGTCTGAATGCTGTGTGCTAAAGAATAAAGAACTGTCAGCTCCAGTCTGCCTGAGGAAATTTTATTATTAAACTCATGGAAAATTAAATACCCAGTTAAAAGAAGTCCCTCCAATAATTAATACTTGACCCAATTTCTTCCAAAAGTTACAAAAAAGAGAAAGATGACTAGTTTTTAATACAGTTTTCAGTTTTACAAGCATTTTGTGATCTATATACATAAAACTGGGAGCTTTGTTTAGCAGCCACAAACTTTTATATTTAAAACACATGATCCAGAAAAAAAGAACTCCTTATTTTTTTAATCCTTAATATAAGTCCTTTATCCACAGAAAAGCTTACTGCTGTCTCTGCTGACACAGGTTTTATGTTCCCTCTGACCTTTATACACCCAGTTGAATAGAAGTATGTTAGTTGTAGTATCTTTTATTATATCAGTTAACATTAACAGGGAGGAAGGAAGATGCCCTATTGGACTTTTGAGTACATAATCCATTTTTACATTTACCTCTACTTCAGACATGAGGAAGGATCTTTTTGTGCCTAAAAGTCATTCTGGTTTTTTTTCCCATACATATCAATTGGCATAATAAAACCAACTAGCTTTAACCATAAATCTTCAGAGCCACACAAACAGAACTATAANGTCTCTGTAGGAGCCTGCTGGTTCTACCACACAGCCAGAATAAGAGTAGGGCTGAAGTCTGGGACACAGTACCATAGATCTTGTAATTAAAAAGAAAAAAAAATAAAATCACTGAAGATACACATGTATGTAAATGAAGACAGGAGAAGAGAAAAGGGGTGATATCAGTTGGTAGAAGCACTTACAGTGTCAGAGCTATAGTTCAACACTGGATAGTGCTCACAGAAGACCTCAGGCTGTCTCCACCACCAGCACATCAACACTTGACTTCAAGTACATTCATGGACCCCGAAAACCATCACCTTCCTGATCAACCACTTTGCAGCATGTGTGAGAGCTACATCTACACTCAGTGATTAAAAAATAAAGTTACTACTCTGGTGTCTGAATGCTGTGTGCTAAAGAATAAAGAACTGTCAGCTCCAGTCTGCCTGAGGAAATTTTATTATTAAACTCATGGAAAATTAAATACCCAGTTAAAAGAAGTCCCTCCAATAATTAATACTTGACCCAATTTCTTCCAAAAGTTACAAAAAAGAGAAAGATGACTAGTTTTTAATACAGTTTTCAGTTTTACAAGCATTTTGTGATCTATATACATAAAACTGGGAGCTTTGTTTAGCAGCCACAAACTTTTATATTTAAAACACATGATCCAGAAAAAAAGAACTCCTTATTTTTTTAATCCTTAATATAAGTCCTTTATCCACAGAAAAGCTTACTGCTGTCTCTGCTGACACAGGTTTTATGTTCCCTCTGACCTTTATACACCCAGTTGAATAGAAGTATGTTAGTTGTAGTATCTTTTATTATATCAGTTAACATTAACAGGGAGGAAGGAAGATGCCCTATTGGACTTTTGAGTACATAATCCATTTTTACATTTACCTCTACTTCAGACATGAGGAAGGATCTTTTTGTGCCTAAAAGTCATTCTGGTTTTTTTTCCCATACATATCAATTGGCATAATAAAACCAACTAGCTTTAACCATAAATCTTCAGAGCCACACAAACAGAACTATAATTATATATTGGTGAAAATCATAGAAATTTGTCAACTATTGTTTCAAGACACGTTTTTGTTCCAGTAAAAATGCCTTCTACAGCTTTTATCACTAAGTTTTATCTCTTAAACAAGCTCCCTTCTAATAAAAAATCCCAACATATTAAAATAATGGAAATAGACATACAGATTAATGCAATGGTCTTATACTCCAAGATCAAGGAAATAAATGTGCATGGAATACAATTTTTCTAACTGCACATTATGTTTATGTAAACTGTCTGTATAAAATTGATACGTTGTTCTTTTCCAATATGAAATACCTGGTTAAAAAAACCCATAAAAACTTCTATAATTTTATAATCGTTAAATGGGATGGAAATCATACCCTTTCTGATTAATTAGATAAGATCCCTGAAGTCATACAAAAAGAAGTTATGCGAAGAGACATGCCACATTTCATTATGTTCAGCCCCTTAAAATGGGATCTGATCACAACTCTACCAATGTAAGTAGGTATTTTCTATTATTATGTCCCAGGCAAGAAATTCTCATAGTAAATAATTAAATGATGGAATTAGTCACCACTGCTGACAAGGCAGTTCTTACGTATGACAGTCACATCTTCACCTATGTGGCAATAGAAGTGCAGGACTTCAGCCCAAAACCCATGACCTGCTAACAGTATCAGCTACATCGCCGGCACTGGCTGCTACAAACAGCACTTCCACTCTGACAGGCTGCAGAGATTACTACTAGATTATATCAGCAATAGGTTTGGTGATCAGTTTTCCTGAGCACTAAATTAGTTTCTAACTGTTCTCCCATTCTCCATCTCAGTTCTCTATTTACTGTCCTAAGTGAGTAAAAATCACTTGAGGTTTTTATTGTGCCCTCACAACTTCTCCCCCCACCTCTTAAGCACAGTGGATTCTCCTGAGAGCAACACCAGCATAACTTTATTCTCACCAGGTACAGAGCTAAAAAAAAAAAACAAAAAAAACCCCAAAAAACCCAAATAAACCCAGAACAGAAGGGGCAGCTACAAAGAGCAATTCAATGCCCAGATACATGATGTGCAATAAAACTAAAGCTGCCAGTATCTTAATGCTTTTGGCTTATTCAAGAGAAGATGCAGAGGTGAACTGGGTATCACTACAAGAGTCTGGATGAGTAAAGACAACACAAAACAAAAAATGATGAATCTAAAGTCTGTCAAATTCAGACCAGTAAGATGGCAATTTTTTCTCCAGTTAGCAAGACTAATCAATGAAATATGATTAGACTGTTTTGTGTATACTCGATGCACAATGTAGTGAGATTCACGAGCCAGTATTCACCAGTATCCATCTGGATAATTACATGGCCTCCCACAGCATCTACATTAATGAAACTAGTGTTACTGATCTATGCCTTTAAAACAAATGCACTGCATATACTAAAACAGGCATTTGTACAACACCTCAGCAAAAGCTTCTGAATCTGTTCCTTTTATTTAAATTTCAGTATTGAATAAGATATGTACTTCAAGTCTGCCAAATGATTTACTAAGTTCTATGTGAAAATACACTGAAGACTGAAGGGAAAATACACTCCCAAATCTCACAGCAGCTCCAGCACTAGTGCAACCCTCCAACTTTTTTTTCCTCAGTCACTCACTCCTCTCTCCAAGGCCAGAGTTGCCTCTCAGATGGCACCTCAGAGGACCAAAGAGTTCCCTTAGACAGGGTCAGGGTATTTTGAACAACTAACCTCTGTATTTAGCCGTAAGCTGCTTAGATTTCACTCCCTTGTGAAGACAGAGCAAGCCAGTGTGGAATGTAAAGCACTTTTGAGTTTCCTCAAGCATGTAGAGGTCTGGAACAACTGATACACCGAGTCCAAGATCTGACACAGATTTAACAAAACACATACACACAATCATATATTACACTCAGTACCTGTTGGGTATGACTATGTACAAAGTTTGGTGCTGTCTAGTTACTCTGAAGTCATATACCACCTCTCTTTCATACATTAATTGATTGTGTTGCGATTGCTTATTAAAGAAGTCACACAGTTTCTGCACAGAAACATCATAAATAAAGTTTTAAAACAAAGATAGAAAATATATTTTATGGTGAAAATGAGTAATTTGGTCTTTTACAAAAGCATAATGACTTATGGAAAATGGTGCTTGTCTTTCACCAAGCTCCAATTTCTAGCGATCCTAAAAGCCATATGTCAATTGAAAATCCTAAAATGGAACCATCTCTGGACATTTCAAGTTATGCAATGTTTCACCTTCTTTCTATAGTAAATCATATTAAATCAAAACCATCAGAACACTTGATAGTGTTCTCTACTTGAAATCAACTCTGTTTGGGGAGAATTTTATGAGCTACCAAAAGCAGAATCATAGAATGGTTTGGGTTGGAAGGGACCCTAAAGATCACCCAGTGTGAACCCCCCTGCCATGGGCAGGGACACCTCCCACCAGACCAGGCTGATCAAGGCCCCATCCAACTTGGCCTTGAACACCTCCAAGGAGGGGGCATCCACAGCTTCCCTGGGCAACCTGTGTCAGTGTCTCACCACCCTCATTGTGAAGAATTTCTTCCTAATGTCTAAACTATTGGTGAAAACTCCTGTCATAATATTGGTCATCCACATAATAATCATTTTTCTAGTTGAAATTAGGTAACATCTGAAGCAACACAACATTGCTGCTTCAAAATTGACAGGCTTTATGAAAATTTAGAAAGCATTTTGTCACATTATTGGGCATTTGGCCAATTTAACTACACCTACACCACTTCAGCTGTTACAGGCTTATGATTTTTTTCTGCTAGCAAGTCTCAAGCAATACCTAGACAGATAAGATCAAAAGAAACACTCATATGTGTTATTACACAAGAGATTACACATGTTAAAGCACTGTTTGATCACGATTAAATGATTACAATTGGGAAATGCAGAAGATGATTGAGCCAAGATGGGGAGCACCTTCCAGTCTCAGAAAAGCGTAAAAGAATAAAAGAGAAAATTAAACCCCTGATTTTCTAGTTTATAAATTCCACATATACACATGTAGTTAAGCACTTTAGCACTCTTCATTTGTTTTCTCAAAAAACCACTCAAGTCTCTTCCCTTGTTTTCTGTATTATCTTAACCACAACAAACAAACCTATAACATACTGTGACAGAGGCATGAAGCAACCATTCTTAAAGCTCTTGACAAGAGTGCAGCACTTTCAAGGATGCACAATGCTTGACAAACTGAAGTACAAAAGGTAACTGTCAAATGAAACAGCAGTACCTTACTACTATGCCTTCCTGAGAGAGCAGAGAAGAGCTATTTAACAGTGTAACATGTTGGAAGAGCAGGTCCAGGCTCGTTTCTGAAACTAATCAACTCTCCAACACACAGCTTGCAGGCAGCTCCAACAACAACTACAGGGACACACCTCCAATCCTATTCCTACCTTCAGGTACTTCCAGGTCTCCAACTCATGTCCCAGGCCATAAAATACAAGCTTTCAATTATCAGCTGTAAAAACAGTCTGTTAGGCTGCCAAACAGCTGCCTTCTCATTTCAAATAGTACCCAACTAGGGAAAAATAGCACACACAAATATGTATACATAGAAAGAAAGTATAATAAGACTACAGTGATATCAAATTATTTAGCAGGATCATTCTTTCCTGAATTAAAAAAAAAAACCTTATCTGGCTTAGTAATAATTACAAGAGAAAGAAAAGAGCAGGATGAAACTGAAACCAATATACCACTCAGACAAGAAACTACCTTCCTGAAGCAAAATACTCAGTATTAATCACAACAAATATTCTAAAGTCAATGACTTCTAAAAAAATCAAGTCTTATTTTTTCCATACAGTAACACACATTTAAGATACACAAATTTATTTTTTTCCCCATGCATCTGGTTGGTTAACACTATGGCTCAGTACAGAGACGCGTGGAGTATCATGTGCATAACATCCAATTTGAAGGGGAAACATAAAATTGAAACACATGATGTTTCCTTAAAGACAGCTCATCTTAAGTTATTATCACTCAGCTGTAGGACTGAAATGAAATGCCCCAAAATCAGCTGCAAGCAATGAACATGGCTCCACTGACCACCAAGTCACTGAAGCCCCTGCATCAGAATCAAGGTGGGTATTAGGTGTGTCATCTTTGTATTCCGAAAACAACATCCAGATGTATCTTTTCAACATAAGCCTTTTTGCAGCAGCTTTTTCTTTTTTTCTTATTTTGGATTTACTAGAGTGGGGGGAAAAAAAAAAGTCTAAAAGATAGTGGCTTGGTGTGGTTCATTAGGACAATCATGCTTGGTGCTTCTGCAACACGTTCACAACTGAGATCTGCATTCTATTCACAGAGGTACAGGCGCTCGCACGCCCTGCCTTGCAGTATCAAGCACCCTTCTCCTAAAACTGTGCCTTTATACATGGCATCAGTATATTCAAAGACTAACAGAAACACTGTCAAACGAATGGCTATTGAACGGTTACACTTGGAATTCTGACAAACAAGGGAAAAATTAACAGCTTCCGTGATTATACCCTATAAGAGAAGATTCTGGTATGAAAAATGGTAGATTCTCGGTTTACACACCACAAGAAATGTATTAAACGTGGCACTGCTGCACTTTCAGTTCATTTTCCATTTCCTGACATAGCTCAGCTTTAACACCCCCAATACTCAGACAGCTGGAAGTCTGGGGGCTTTTTTGTTTTCTTTTGCTCTGTTTTTGGAGGCTTCTTGAGAAAAATCAGCACACGCTCAGCAGGGCAAGCCTTGCTACATAAGGCCTGCCTGGGTAGATGTGAACATCGATGACTTTCAAAACCTGATTTTCATTATTGTGTTTTAAATGAGAAGCTAACAGCAATTAATCAGATTTTATAGTTCCATTTCTAATTACCAGGGAATACTTGCAGTTATGTTGATTGTATTTTTTCTTACAGTCACAAAGAAAGCTGCCACAAAGAATTTCTCTACAGATTTCTGAAAGTCAAAAATGTAACTAATGAAAACTTTTCATATGAAAAAACAAGTATATCAAAAAGAAATTCTCTACCTCGAAAGGCTTCCTATTGCTTGTGAACTAGAAAGCTTTCTTAGAGCTTTTCAGAGCAAGGAATCTAAAAAATTCTCCATAAAATAAATTCAAAACATTTATCAGTCAGTAAAGGCATAGGTCGAGCTCTGTTTAAACACCCAGCCTGTGTGTGTCCAACAACCAGGAGTAAGACAGACACACAATAAGGCAGGACACAAGAACAATTCAATACCTTCCTGCTGGGAGTGATAAGGCACCAAATGGAGTCAACTCAGTCACATGCACTCTTTCACAGTGCCCAGGCACTCTGAAACTGAAATAACTCAAGTCTCTCTTCCTCTCAGATACAAACAGTCTCTACTTTGTACAAGGCTAATTGCGTTTAAGAACTTGTGCAGGAATCTGTGATACTTGACCAAATTCTTCAGAGATCTCATTAAAAAAAATAAAAATCCTTCCCTTTCCCAACAAAAGGTGTTCTGAAACTATGCAGAGAAGCAAAAGTTAGATAGTACGTTCTTAACCAATACCTCACCAACACACCATGTATAAAGAGAATTAATATAGTTAAGGTTTTAATAGGTAATGTCCTTGAGATGAACAGGTTTCACAAGACTGAAAATTTATAGCTATATGTAAGGACATGCAAGAGAGAGTCCAAGCAAAGAGCCACAAAGACGATCATGAAGGGCTCACAGGAGAGACTGGGCTGTTCAGTCCAGAGCAGACCAGAACCAGGAAAGGCTTTTAGCAATGTGTATAAATAAATTACTGTTTGGGAGAATTAAGAAGACTGAGCTGGACTCTTTTCAGTGGCACCCAGTAAGAGGAAAGCAGGCAAGAGGTACAAGTGCAAATACAAGAAATTCTGTTTGAATCTGAGAAATAACTTTCTGGTTATGAAAGTGGTGAGGCATTGGAACAGATTGCCAAGTGAAGCCTCCGTTTTTGGAGGTCCTCAAAAGACATCCAGACAAAGCCCTGAGCAACTCGCTCCAGTGAAATCTGCTTTGAAGAGGAAGTCTGGACTAGCTGTTCTTCAGAGGTGCATTCCAACCGCAACTGGGTTGAAGTACTAGATCTTAGGACAGCCTAGCAAACTGCATCTGCATAGAGACTCTAAAGATCTACACTGTACTGACCTACTTTATGAAAAGAAGCATTTTTCCTCATGATTATTAGAAAGACACGTCTGTTTGCCTAGTGATTTTTCTAAATTAATGATAAATTAACAAAAATGAGAAAGAAAAATATCCAATTGCTTGGAACAAAGAATACTACATAATATAACAAAGCTACATTATGCCCTCAATGCAATAATAATGCTTAGAATGCTGCCAAAGTAATAAAACTGCAATTCAATCAAGCAGATGCTGCACAAAAATTTAGAATGCAACCAGATATCAAAAGCTGATTCGCACTCCTGAACAATAATTTTATCTTGTGACCACTTGCACTCATCGCTGCTTTTACAGATGCACATATTCTCAATGACTTCCAATGAGTAAAATATCCTCACCGTTTTCTTATCAGTGTGATTTCAGCTGTAGATTTCCTGTACTTGAAATGATCAGTTCTAGACAACTGTAACTTCCTCTAGTGATGCCTTCATCATCCTCAAGTTATACAAAGATGTTCCTCATCCGGCGTTGACTAGTGTAGATTTTTATCAGTGAATATTACTCTCTCAAACATTTGAAGCTCAAGTTTTGTTTCATACAAATCTGTTCTTGCCAGCTTTCTCCCATTAGCAGAAGTGATTCTCATTCCTTAATCCTAGAAACCAAAGCAACCCTACAGCTAGTTTCCTCTTTCTGACCACATTAATTTGCATGCTAGTCTGGCTCCAGCAAGACCACTAAATTTATAACCACTCACAAACTTACACAAAATAAAATATTCCTATGCATTAAAGTTTAATTTCCTAAACAAATAAGAGTTTGTTGTGAATCACCTACACCTCTCAAACTTACAGCCTGGTTTCAATCAAATTCAGCAAAACTACACACTTCAAAGACAATAACATTCCTGCAAGTGGTTGAAACGGGCAGCTGGGTGTTATAGAGAAGCCAAAATCAGTGCCACTGACAGCAAAAGAACCTTCTGACTAGATTGGAAAGCCATCTCCTCCTTTTCGTCTACTACTTTTCAATAAAATTGCTGAAAATAGTACCAGATAACACATGTATTTTATACATGCGGTTTAGACTTGAGGAAGAACCACACAAAATAACATTACTTTATGCCAAGTAACACCCTAAACAACACACGATGCTTCTGAATACAACACCAAACCAACACACACACACTCAAGAAATTTTAAACTATATGAAAATAACACTAGCATTTGCTCCACTTGCAACATCAACTTTATCCTAAACTGTGCCAGGAATATCTTTAACATATATAGTCTATGAGGAGCAAACTCTTTTTCTTTAAAAGGACCATGTTATGTCAGAGTAAAATACTTCTGAAATTAGTTGAATTTGAGCCCGCGAAATGCTACAATGCTATACAGGGCTTTGTTCTTGCTGTTTTAAATAAACATTCACTTCAGAACTACTAACAACCCACAAAATAAGTATCATATTAAATTTTCAGGTATTTATATGCATATACACAATATTATATTTATTGCTAACAAACACCACAGAGTCTAGCATATCCATTGCCAACACACGCAAGAGTTTGATATTATACCACTGGATCGTATTAAACCAAGTTAAAAAAATCTACACTTCAAATCTACATTTGAAGTCTAATATTATCTAAGATTGGATCACTGCAATTATTACCGCAAGCTGATGAGTTCCTCCTAACACCTACACACTTTGTTGTGCAGGTTCCCTCCTCATTGGGCCATGCTCTCAGTCCAGGCTGAATCTTCATGAATTATTTCAGATGTCAATTTACACAGTCACCACTCCTCCACTCTGACACCTCTTTTGCTGACTATTATCATGTGTCTTCTGCTGGTACAAAGGTGCATAGAAAAACAAATCATAGACCTGATCAATCTGAAAGTTACTATTTTCCCGTCCCAAGGACTGAAAGGGAGCAGGAGCAGGCAGCTGGGGTTCACACCTACCCAAATCAGCTTAAGCCACACTGAGATCAAATCGTAGCCTGTTAGACTCTGCAAACTCCTAACACCACAACCAATTCAACAAGCAATTCATAATTTTGATGAAAGCAGTTGCGAACTGTTCAAATTAGGATGCACTGAAAATGCAGAGTTAGAAATACACTTGAACTATAACGTTGCAAATGAAAACTACAAAAACACTGACATCTCTAAATATTAAATCCATATGTAAGCTGAAATCTAAATCTCCTTACTTATCCTACAAAAGCATTACAAATGTAGTAAATATTAAAATAACAATAAATTTTCTTAGTAGTCTGTGTGGATGTCTCATATCAGACTTCTGAACCTAACTCCTTAATTCATTTTACAAATATCATCCAAGACTTCATCCTCACCATGAGGATTTCTGCTTGCCTCTTTCTTCCATAACTCAATCACTGAAGAATTACAACATTTGATATTAGCTTAGTATCCAAAAAGGGACTGCAAGAGGTATTAGCCTTCAAAAGTTTACAGGTGTTGAAATAATGTCATTGCTGCAAAGCACATGTATTAAAATGTTCTGAGTATAATATTCTGCACAAGGCAGCCTCATGACAGCCACAGTAAACATTCATACTAGTCAAAATTATAAACATTATCAGAGCATGATGAAATTCTCTTAAGTACTAAAAATTGGTAAAGAGATGAGTAGAAATAAGTAATGTATTTTCATAGTTCAGACATAAACAGCATGGTTTTCCCACTATGGCAACAACTTAAGTATTAATTTAATTTCTGTATTTGATAATAAGAGTAAGTTAGATTGGAAAAAAATATAAATTACCAAAAATTATAGCATGCTCAGACTTACTGTAAATACTTATTTTTCAGCTTCAAAAAAATCCTTGCTCCACAAGCCTGAGCCCATAACTGCAGTCTCTGTTCTGCTGGTGAACCAACAGGCAGAGGCAGGAAGGAGTTGAGGAAGCCAATATTGCAGCCGGGAGAAAGAAGCATTAAAGAAAGTGCCCAGGAAATGTCAATTTTTTTCCTTAAAAATTAAGTATGACTAGCAAACACCTATCAAATGGGGGTTTATATATATGGTATTTTGGTTTTATTAATTGAAGAAAAAATATTTTAAACATATTATAATTATTTATGTTTATGAATGGAACCAATCCTCCTAGAAGCTGTGCCAAAGCACATGGAGGACAGGGAGGTGACTGATTCAAGACAACCAGCATGGCTTCACCAGGGGCAAGTCTTGCCTGATCAACCTACTGGCTTTTTATGATGGGGTGATGGCATCCATAGACATGGGAAAAGCATCTACCTGGACTTCTGTAAAGCCTTTGACACAGCCCCCCACAACATCCTTCTTTCTAAATTGGAGAGGTATGGATCTGATGTGGATGTTCACATTCAGAGAGTAGCGGTCAATGGCTCAATGTCCCAATGGAGACCTGTGACAAGTGGTGTTCCTCAGGGATCTGTACTGGGACCAGTGCTGTTCAGTATTTTCATTAATGATACAGACTGAAGGATTGAGTGCACCCTCAGCAAGTTTGCAGATGACACCAAGCTGAGTGGGGCAGTGGTAACACCAGAAAGCCAAGACGTCATCCAGAGGGACCTGGACAAGCTGGAGAAGTAGGCCTGCGGGAACCTCATGAGGTTCAACGTAGCCAAGTGCAAGGTCCTACACGTGGGTCAAAGCAATCTGTGGTATCACTACAGCATGGGGGATGATGTGATTGAGAGCAGAGAACAATTTGGGGTGCTGGCTGATGAGCAGCTCGATATGAGCCAGCAATGTGCACTCACAGCCCAGGCAGCCAGTCATGTCCTGGGCTGCATCAAAAGCAGTGTGGCCAGCAGGGCAAGGGAGGGGATTTTCCCTCTCTGCTCCTCTCTCATGAGACCCCACCTGGAGAGCTGTGTCCAGTTCTGGAATCCCCAATGTAAGAAAGATTACTTTCATTTAAGAAAATTGATGCTTTTGGTTGCTTTTAATTGTTGGAAATTAATTAAAAGCTGATAATCCATTGATGTAGCTGCAGACAGCAACCACTTGCAATAACCACGGAGCTGCAATCCAAAAATTATCTACTGAGAACATGAAAAAGTTATTACAGGGAGATCAGCTGCATTTATAACTGCCCATATAATCAATCATACAGCTAAATTTAATGAGTTCTTGACACTGTTGGACTGTCAACAGTCAGCAAACAGCTGTTTCAAATCTCTGGACGCATTTCAGGAACCTACCCAGAGATTTCAAGTTTCTTCTAGCATTGCCTCATAGTTCTCAGACTCTTCCAAAATATTACTATCATCATCATCACCATTATTTATAGGTCTGAATTTTACCATTTAAGTTTGCCAGAACCGGACAAAATGCAGCCATGCATCTACAACCTTAACAAAATCAGTGTTTTTGTCAAAGTAGTATCCCATGTTACTCTTTTGTCCCAATTATCTCTTTTACATTTTAAGCAAGATATTTTTCATTAGACAAGTGTCCTATGTGAATAATTTATTTTTGTTAGCTAGAGACACCTTTGAAAGAAAGCAAAATTCAGAAAACAGAAACATTTTTCTGTTCTTTACTATAAAATGTACAGACCTCAATTTTTACAGTTTTACTTACAATGGCAAGCAAGGTCATGTCTCACAAATACACTAAGAATTAAGTTGTATTACAGCTTCACATCTATTTTCTCATCAGAAAAGTACTACCAGGATTTCCAAGAAGCCAGAACTCCAAAAATTGGATAATGAACATTCATACTGATGGTATGGTAGATGCCTATCAAATTGCCTTATAGGACATGTGACATCCTTTCCTTAACTTGTCATTGTTATGGACCAGAATCTGATGCTTAACATAACAATATTCCCTGAGTTTATATGAGACAGTTCGGACTAACTAAAAAGTAAAGGCTCTCACCAGAATAAACTTAGAAAACTAAAAAAATCCAACAAACTGGAGAAAGTAGACTATTTGACAGTGCCTTTAATGTACAGAATGTACAAACTCAGGAAACATCATCAGCAATGCCCATTGCACCATAATGAACAGATGAGATTAGTAGGTCACAGTCTATCTGCAAAAAAGACTGTTTCCTGAAGGAGGCAATCCTTTCACGAGCTGGATAAAAATCACCTCTGCTTCACCAGGTTGAGATAAAACCCCTTCATTTCTTTGCCTGCACACCTCCACATCGATACTGAAGCTGTTCAGCTTGTTTGGGCTGCAAGTCCCTTAACTTTGGACACAACTACTGAATTCACACTACTTCTGAGCTTTTCCGCTGGGTCCACAATGGTAGTACATTCATACAGATAATAACTTTGAACGTGGCAAGGTGTAGGATAAAGAAAAGGATCAGAAACCTGAGTCTCTGACAGGTGCCTGGGCTGGCTTCCATGAGGGGAAGGTATTTTCACAAGGCTGTGCAGCAAAAAACGGAGGAGAATGCTGGACTACCTTAAAAAACAGCTGACAAAATGTAGAAGAGCTTTGCACTGATGCTAAAACTAAGACAGAAGACTGGACCCGCGTCCTTCGGGGTAAGACAGATCTAAGAATAAAGCAAGAAAACTCAAACAGAGCACAACTCCTGGCACTCAAGTAACTGAATGGAGAAGTCTTCTTGCCAAATTGGTTGTCAAACTTTCATCCAATTAAAAGATGCATCAAAAAGATGTGCTGAGATCATCACTCTGCACATATGCAAAATAGAAATTCAATTTAAAATTTGCAATTTTCACTTGAAAAACCCAGCTGCAGAACTTGCTTCTGCAGAGGCACCTGCAACTGAAGAAACATAAAACCGGATGCTTTCAAACACACTGTGCTTGAGCTGCCTATGATCTAGAGATCATAGTCTTGCCCCTAGCTCACTAGGTAATGAAAACAAACATTGTAACTGGAACACAAATGTTAGCACAAAGAACCATCACACATTTTTCATTATTTTATGCAAATAATGTAAAATACTCAGTGACAGGGAATTCAGCTCATCCAATGTTAGCCAAAGAGCTCAGGATTTAATTTCAGCTCTCTTTAATTTAGGCTCTCTCTCCTCAATAATAAGAGACTGATTAAGCATCTCCTCTTTCATTAGTGAATGATTTGCGTTTCATACAGTTGATTACTCTTCTAAAAGACATCACTGATTATATTCTTTCCTGTAAAATTAATGCTTTATAGCTATGGATTTAAATCATTAAAAAATCATACTTTCTTAAATTTTATGAGATATTTCCTCCCTCCCCCCATACAAAGATTTAATTCCAAGTAATTCTCAGCACTGAATTAATCCTAAATACCACCAGTCCACCTCAGCATGCCTGGTGAACCACAACACAAGTACTCACATATGAAACACCTGTTTGGTTTGGTTGGCAGGAAAGGATGAACAACCTCTGGTCAAGTGCAATAACTCTACAAAGACTTCTCACGATTAAAAGTGAAGGAAAGCACATCATGAAATCACTCAAAACACCGAACTGTGCAAAAACGACTAAACACAAACATCTTCAAATACAACACAAAAGCTCAATCAATTTCTTTATGCTTTCCAGAACACATTTTTGAACTGTTCCATCAAGTATTGCTCTGAAGCACAAAGACACTGAGCTTTATCTGTTGACGATTACAGGGCTCCAAATATTACTCTTTCAGGAAATATAAATGAATTCTTCTTCTTCTGCATATAAAAAGACGTCACAAACAGTGCAGGAGACCAAATTATTTGGTCACATCTGAGCAGTCGAGGGCTTTTTCAATTACAGGATAGACACTTTGAAAGCAGTACAGCCAAAGCTGAAATGTACCCATAGCTGGCTGTGAAATATTTACTCCATTAAACTGACTCAAGTTTTCCAAATCACCACTGAGAAATTCCGAATTTCTCAAAGCAAGGTGTGTGAACACAAGAACTGCCAACTAATGAAGTAAAAATGGCATTCAAAATGGAATTATACTGAGAAAATACTATTAAACTTCAAAGACAATGGATTATTTTAATATAAAGGAAACAAACCAAATATCCTGGGGTACAGAGACAACTAGCTGAAAGCGTCATTCAGTTCTCTTGTATTCCTAGACAATCTCTGCAACAAATGCAATAGGAAAAAATTGTGGGGCCAGTCCCTCCTCTATCAAAATGTTAGGATGTTAGTTGTACTCAACAACAGCACAAAGAAGCAATGAGAACATCTATCTGCAATGCAACAACACTAGAATCCTCTCTTTCCAACCATAAATTTAGCACTTTTATATCAACATTGAAAATAAACTAAACAAAATGTCACAGCTCACTATACTATTCTATCAATGGGTTAACAAATTCAAGTCCAGAAAAATTTAAACTAAAGGTCATTTCTTTCCTGTGAAATGCAGTAATGTAATTGAAATTAAACTGCTTTTAGTTTAAATCCTGTTACAAGTAGAAACTCTTTTTAAAAAGTCAGCAGTTCTGGCACAATTATATTTCTGTTCTGTTTCCTCAACAGTCTCAAAAGACTTTCCTGTAAAACAGCTTAAGTGCACATCCTACTCTGAAAAATGCCAGGGTCGATAAAAACAGGCGATCCATCACATACAGAAGATGTGATTTATTTGTTTCCCAACAGAACAAGTAAGAATAAATCAATCAACAAAAGAACGATCCCAGCAACCTTAGTAAAAGTATTCTCAAAGAAAAACTTCTTTCTGCTAACTTAAGAACAAACACCTGAGATAAAGAAGACATTATAGCTTATCCTCATCACATTTCATTATTCTATATTTAAGGCAATATTTTCAGAAATACTCTCGGAATCTTTAAGTAATCTGTTATATCAGAATTTCAGGGATTTCAATCATTTCTCTGAAATCGAAGGAAGTAACGAAAAGATTTCATCTTTATTTTGTTTCCTTAATAGCAAACACAAGAACCTACCATCACCCAACACCACAATCACATATAATTTGAACAGGCACAGAGCTATCACAGTGAGTCCAAGAGCTCCATATTTTCCACCAGTCAACAAGAGCTGTTCATCAGAGCAAGAGAAGTCTATAATCTTACCATTTAGAACAGGCTTATTCAAAATCTGAAGAACACTGAAGAGTTTTGCTGTTGCTGCTTTTACTTTCTTTTCAGAATATCTTGCCTGACTATATCTTCTTGCACTGTCACAGTTATTACTAAATTACTTCTTAGCATTAGCTGGTGGAGTCAGAAATCTTTTAAGCTTATATTCATCCATATCTACACATCACTTCCTACTTTGCAATAGTTATTTCCAGCCTAGAGTCACTTCTTTCTGGAATCCAGAAGAAAATATTTGGGATTCCCTCCATGGGCTCTCACAGCCAATAATTCCTAATATTCTTCTTCAGTTGGATCAATTTCCTTGTCACAACTACCTTAGTTCAGGTGATGGTTAAAAACAAATAATTTTGTTAACCCACACCAATTAAAAGTAGTGAAACAAAATATGTGCAAAACTTGAAAAAGACAGAAGATGCCCAAACGAGTTCCTTTTCCAGAAAGTATTTACACAGTGGTAAACAAAAAGAGATTGGGAGCAGGAGAATATTCAGGGATTTAAATATGAACCTGAAGTCAAACCAAACTTACAGGCTGCTCACAATTCACTGGCCTCTAGATTAAACACAGGAAATGCCACAGGGACCTCCCTGCTATTTGTCATTATTTGCACTATTGCCACTATCTGCAAGGTATGGTTGACCTCACATGGACCTTAATGTTCATGGACCACAGGGAATCATTACAAAAGTAAAAACAATGGAAAAAAGCAGAACCAAGCAGAACAGGCAGCACGTGCTCCAGTACAGCTTAAACTTCAGCCGAATGGATCGGGTTACACAAACTTAAGCAAGAATACACCAGTGTAAGACAAAGACTGATAGTTCCAGCTATCAAAATTACAGAAAATTGCAGAAAAAAAACCTGTCAAAACACAGTGCTGTTACACAAAATCTTAATCCAGACCATACTTTAATATATTAGTCATATTACAGATACTTGGCTAAAGTCTCAAAATAAATAGAATAGTCTTGGCGAATAGTGCTCTTGTGCTCATATAAATATCTTTTTAATAAAAACCTTGCAAATAACACTTTAAAATATTTTATTCATACAATCAAAATAATAATCACATAATAACAGAAAAAAAATATGCATTAGCGGCACTGATGTTTTTAACACTTCAGTTACAGCCCCCTTTGAGAATAGAAACATCGAAAGAAACTCATCATATTGTTAAGAGGAGCACATAAGACTTGGATATATTCTCTTTGGTGAAAAGACACTGTCAGTAGATTTATGCGAAGAGGAGGCATCAAGTAAATAAAAGCACCAGCCCTAAATGGGTGGGGGAGGTGGGGTGTAGAAAATTACTTCCTTCCAGGCAGTGAGAAGTGCTCAACTTTACTGATGAGTGCATCCAATTTTTCCAGTGACGTAAATACTTTAAAAAAAAAAAAAAAGTCTAGTCTTTACTGTAACAAAGGTATTGTAAATGTAATCCAAGGGGAAAACAACGTGCTATTATTTCAGTTCACAAGCTTGTGTCTTTGAGGTGCTTTCTCTGGTCATACTTGATGTGCACCCGCATGCTGTATTAGGTTGCTGGGGATTTTTGTGAACATCAGAACACCACTCCTTTGAGCAAACTGATATCTTCAGACCAACCACTGTAATTTTCAGTTTCAATTGTAGTAATGACAAAGCTTTCAAGTAGGAGACAGCCTGTTGTACAGAGTCTGGAGCACCAGGTGAGTACAGAATACACCTGCAGTCATTCTTTTGCTCAGCTTACTGCATTTACTGCACTCACTAACGTTGTTTTGTTCCTGTGTAATTCAGTTACGTATGTCACAGGGACAACGCAATTTGGACAAAAGCCTGTTCATCATGACAAGTTCATAAATACTTGGTAAATATATCAACTATTCTGATTTCAGAGAGTAATCCATTTTGAGCTCCCACGATATCACGGATTTTTTCCCCATCTACTCACTCAGGACTTTTATTTAGACAAGAGTATCACATCCTCACTTTTCTATGCCCTACCTCCTTATCACTTGCCATAAACCAAAAGGTACTGCAGAATTTTGCTATTCAACCCCTGGAAAAAAAGTGAAAGTGATAATCAGGGTCTTCTGCATTCCTTTATAAATGAGTTGAGCAGCGTACAACCAGAAGCTGTTCATCAGATGAGATGGATCATATACATGTAGGCTAACAATAGCATAACCCTTATAATATATCAAACACCGAGGGAGGCAACAGCAAAGCTGACACAAAAACAGAAAAGGACATCAATTCTGGAAATTATAAAAGACGGTGGTTTAGGGAGGGTTGGGGTTTTGTATAAATTAGCTACTCCCTAGGCTAAGAATGACATGAAAGATGTATTTCCTGAAGCAAAAGGGAAAAAGGAAATAATGATGAAGACATTGATGGAGACAGTATGGAAAAGTTCAAAATGTTGAATTAATTTACGTTAAGAAAAAAATGTCAGGAATCCAGGAAAGAAAAATACTACAAGAGTGAGGTGATTTTAGTTTATTTTTTTTAAAATGTGTTACATAGAGTACAACTTTAAGGGGAAATATTGCACACAGTAAAACTGATCAAACCCTCTAAATTGTAGCCAGGATGACCACAAAAGAATTGAAAAAGACCCATTAGATTCAAAGAAATGTCTGAATGACTTATTTACTATTAAGTAAAACACAGGTTACCTCAGGAAGAATAATTCACTAGTATGACTTACAATAAATGAAACAAAACACCAAGAACCGTTTACCATTGTGCCATTATCAGCAGAGCTGGTCAATTCTGGGCTAGTCATCAGTCTACTCACTGATATTTAACAATAATTAAACCTGTCAGGACAAGGAAGAGGAATAAATTAGTACACTATTAAAAGTCTTTTTAAACCCTAATTACAAGCTGCCCTGCTTTTGTGCAAAAAAACCCCAAACAACCATGTGTTAGGGGTTTTCTCTTTGTGCAAAAGAGCTTTAGTTTAAATTGCAAAAATAAGAAACTAAAGTGAGCCTTGTATAGGGTCCTTAACTTGGTATCCATGTACAAATATCCTGACATCAAGGCAATTCTTCGATTGTTTCCAGAACCTCTGGAAGTGTTTCATACTATTTGAAGAACATCTACTTCTCTACCAGGGCAATGAAATGCCTCTTGAAACATTGACCGCTACACTGTGGCACATTATCAAGGGAGAAACACATATAAATAGTGTTTTGGGGAAAAACAACAGAACATTAATACTATTCATCCTGTTAAAACTCACAACACAGACATACCACAGTAAAACAGAATAAGGGCTTAATGCTAGCAGATTTGATATGAGAAGCCTATATGAATCTGACCTGAGGTCCCTACACTTTGAAGCAGAAATAAATCTAAGACACTAACAGTCACGGTAAAGGAACTAAAAAATAATTACTTCAGAACTTAATTCTCATACTCTCTGGTTTGTTCTGAAAATTCTTATTCTACTGGACAGCCTTGAGATGAAAATTAAGAGCCTACTCAGATCTTCCCTACAATAAGTACCGAATAGCTAGCAAAGATTTACACTAGAAAGGTATCAGTCAATAAAAAGACAGTCTTACACAACTGGATATAAACTCTTGGATATTCTGAAAAGCTACAGCTTTGCCAGTTTCTTAGAAAAAAAAATTTAACAGATCCATAAAATAAAATTCAAATATTTTCTCTCCCCCAAATCTAACATTTTTATCTGCTTGTTAGGTCACCTGGGCAGAAACTACTTTAGAACAGTGGAAATCATGACGAATCAGGTCTTATCTTCAAAGGATGTGGTGGGAAAACCCAAAGGAATTTCAAACCCCTGAGATATCAACAAAGAATTTAATTATGAAATGATTTACTACAGTATTTTGATACTATAAATTGATACTGCCTACAATAAAGGAACACGCCAAAGAAAAATTCAAGCAACCCTGGCTCATTAGTATATCTTCAAATGCTTAACACATACATTTTCAAATGTTTAACATAATACCAGATAAGAATGACAGAAAATGAAACACAACTCTTGTTTAAAAAAAAAAAAAAAAAATCTTGGATAAAATTCCTTAAAGACACCCTGAAGAAATTAACAGACAAATCTGAATCCTCTTGTATATTTGGATAATAACTGAATTACGACGTATTCCAGCAATAAGAGCAGCTTTCTCCAAGTTTAGCTCTCCTAAAACTCCTACTTTAGGGAAACTTACATGTTCATTGTTGTGGGATTGGGAACATCTTAACAGCAGACAGCACAGAAAGTAAGTTATAACTCACACAACCTTTTCCACAGTGTCCTCCTGATCAGATGGTCAGACTACTTCAAAGACTCCCCCTTCAACAGGCTGGCCCAGTCGTCCCAGTACCACTCCAGCAAGGCTCGCTTTCTTTCACCACATCTCTTTGAGCATAGATCTCACTTTGAGGACAATGTTATAAAAGCACAAATCCGGCAGGCTGTTTCAAACTCATTGTAAGAAAAACAAACTCATTGTGACAGAACGAGAGGACACTGTCACAAGCTTCACCAGGGGAGGTTCAGGATTGACATTAGGAAGAAATTCTTCACTGAGAAGGTAACTGTTCATTGCAATGCTCTGCCTGGGGAGGTGGTTGAGTCACCATCCCTGGAGGTGTTCAAAGAGAATTTGGATGAGGCACTTAGTGCCATGGTGTAACTGACAAGTAGGAGTAGGTGTGGGTAGTAGGTGTAAGTGTTGGGCCATAGGTTGGACTCGATGATCTCAAAGGTCTCTTCCAACCTTACAATACTGTGATACTGTGTAAAAGCCTTTGTCTTGACAGCACCTTAAAAAAATCCTGTTGAAATATGGGAGAAAACAAACAGGGGGAGGCAACAAGATTCAAGAACATCCATATCCCTGGGGCAATGTGCACTGAGCTTCTGTGAGCCAGGGATGGGAACTGGATGGCTGCTGAGACACAGCAGGGCTTCTTTACAGTAAGGGTTAAAAGCACACGTCTTCGCGCAACCTCTTGAAAAACAAAACACACGCCAAGGAAAACTTGTAACTGCATTATGGCCCATAAAGAAAACACGGTCAGTAATGTGGTATCTCTGAAGTGACGAGTGCTGGCACAGTGCCGGCACAGCATGCACTTTGGTTAAGAAGACATTAAAACTTGTTAAAAATATACCAAAGCAGGGATTACATCAAGTGTCAGTAGCCTGCCCATGTCTCACTGCTGGACCCTCCTTGCCCCAGCAGCATGGATGCAGGCGCACTGCAAAGCCAGCCCACTAAGCCCCTTTGGAGAGGAGATCAGAGGAGTGGGTCAGCCCCTGCACTGCCTGCTTTATGGTCACACCCAGGCATGACAACTTGACCTTACACTTTGGGCAAACCAAGGAGGAATCAAGTGTGAGTTGACAGCTTCTGAACCCTTTTACCAAGCTTCTGTAAAAGTCTCCATAATTTTCAAATGCGCAAACTCTTCTCTCTGCTTCAAACATCAGTGCAGCATTTGAAATGTTAAACACCTGACACTTAATTCCACTATCAGTAACAACCTCAAATTATAATTTTGTCTGCATAAAAATGCCTTGGGGTAAGCGACTGAGGAAGGAACTTTCATATTGCCACTTATTTCTCAGTATTTCCATTTTTAAGCAGCACTTTAATAGCTGTTGTAGTAAAATCTTGTACTGACATATTAATATATGCTAGGGCAAAAAATATCTCAAAACATTTATTGAAGTCAATAAAAATAAATCTCTCTATAGCATGTTTTAGGATAAATTACTTTTTTTCTGCATTAACTGATCAATTGCAATATAAACCCTTTGTACCATGTTAGCAAAGCACTAATGAGTGATATTTTACAGTATCACGCAGTTAAATCTCAAAGGAGACTGTGTTTAATACAGTTCCACCAAGCTGATAAAGTTTACTATAATGATCTATTTGTCTTTTCTGTACATAGTTTCATTACATATAACAGTATTTCCCATCTTACTGTAATGTTAAAATAATGAAAATATTTTGTGGACCTCAATGCTAAATGCTCTTTCTATAAATTGCATGTCAAACTATAACACTTGAACTGAAATACTTTATATTGGAAGATGAAGTTAAGAAAAATACTAATTTAAGAAAGTTTCGCAAGTGCAGTTAACAGCTGGAAGGATATGCTTGGTAAACAGAAATTTAATGACTCACACTGAAATTATTTCTTGATAACCACTGCCTGTACCAGGCCATCATCTTTACCAGCTACTGCTTTTAAATGGCTCTTTTCTATTCAAGATGAAACAAGAGAATGACTACCAAGAACATGGAAACAGGTATCAATTAATCATTCCTTTGCATGATAACACTACCATTCAAATAAAAAGTAAGGGCACTTTCTTTAAGTCTAATGAACAGTTCCAGAGTCACATTTGATTATAGAGAATTTCTGATTTTCAACAACTTGAGAGGCTTTTCTTCAAAATAAAGTTTTATTTAACATATGTGCATCCTTTCAAACATCTGAAATTCCGAGCACTTTTCTCATGACTCATGGTCTGTTACACACAGCCCTTGCAAAGTAAAACTAAGTTCAAGGACATGCACATGACACATGAAAATTTATTTGTCTATGTCTTTCTCCCACATTTACACAAAGTTCAATGAGCTGTAATGAATGCCACAGGACAGGAGCACTTTGTACATGAAACACAGTTAGTGAAAAGAAGCATTTCCACATCTGCCTCTGTTCAGTTGCATTCTGCAGACTGTAAAATGACACGGCTCAGGCAGAGCAAAGAAAATTCAGAAATCAATTAAAAATGACTATTGAAGTCTTCTTACAAACAAATTAACAGAGCTTTAAAATACAACCCATGCATGGGAGTCAAAGCACCTGTCTTAGAAAATTATAACACCAGACAGGAACTTTGTAAACACAGTTCATCTCTAGGCATATTGCAAACACTTCAGAAACACATGAAAGAAGGCAGCAATGCTGTCTTTTCCTTCCAAACTTCAGTGATATTCAAGAAATAGGCAAAGTGATATGATCAATCTAACATTCCAGCAATATTATCAGTCACTAAATTTGCAGAATGAGACTTACAGGGTGGCCTGAGCATTACCTTATCACTGGATGGCTGCAAAGAACAGAGTGCCTAAACCACCGGGAACAAACTCCACTGGAACCTAAAACTGCAGATCACTTGGGTTATCAAGATAAGTGTTCTATCAGGTCATGATAGGAATTAAGTATAGCTATTGAATGAGCTATTGCAACATAATCTGTGACATTTTGCCCTTACAGCAGAACAGGTAAGAAGAGAAGCTTACTCTCCACTTTTACTTGTACAACTCCAAGTTAGCCCCTTATCTACCCAAGCTTCATATGGCAACATTAATGCTATGCTTTCTGCCAGCCTTCTCCAAGTTTATTTAGGTAGTTAGCTGTTCAGGGCAGGAATCCTCTCTTAAGTTCAGGTGGTTCTTGACCTGTGGTGCTGGTGCAACTCTCATTCAGGTCTCTGTGTGCATGTGTCTTTCATTACTTCATCACGTGGTTGCTTTTGTTAAAGACCTCAGCTTCTTTCATAAAAGAAGGTGAACCAAAATTGCCTAGCAAAAAACACTTATTTGAGGGGCACCAGTCTTATTTGTTTGAAGAAATGTCAGCCCGAGGAGTTCAAAGTAAAAGGGCATGCAACTGAAAATAGGCTTAGAAAGGGACAGACTGATAAACTCTACTGACTCACGGTGCTACAAACCCATCTACAAAATAGCTTACTGAAAAGTATACCTATGCATGTAAGGAGAAATCTCAAAATCATTTTTAAAATGGCTATTTACTACCCAAGAAAACCATATTCCTTTTAATGAGAAATACTTCAGATGCATCAAGGATAGTAAACAGAAGCCAGGGGAGGTCAATAGTCAAGAGATCATAAAAATAAGACTAGGTCAATGCTTGTTGCAATGAGTCTTTCAACACTCTGATCCAAAAAAAGTAAATTTAAGCATATCCTTAAATTACTGTTTCCTGTCTAGCAAAAATTTTAAGTCACCTACTTAGTTAAATGTGTCAAAATCAAGGGGATATATACACATACTTAAATTTGCTCCCTACTGTGTAAAGCACTAGAGCGTGTGCTAAACGTGCCTTTGGGAATTAGTGTCTCACACTGCACACTCTTGCAAATACTTGGGCATAAGCTTAGTTTCACTGCCCTGAATATTTCCATTGATAAACATGTCCATAGCTGTTAGCAGGAACAAGATTTTGAGCACTAGTGAGAAAACAATTACATTGAATGAATTACAACTGCAATTATTACTTCTTTTAGTAAACGAAAAACCCGTAGAGGTGAATGAGAGATTTAGTCATATAAAGAGGTAAGAGTACAGGAGTCAAAAATCTCTGAGGGGAAAAATACACTACAGAATTAAAGCAAATTATTTTCACAGCTGACAAACAGAAAAGTTAAATTTCTTTGCTCAACTTCCACTTTTTTTCAGAACTCACTGTACTTCAACAGGGTATATAAATCAACTACGACAACAACACGGTATTTGCATTTTTTAATTTTGCATAATTAATGAACAGTTATCCATTTTACTGCAATCAGAACCTCCATATAGAAAAATATAAGCCAATTGATGCCGTATGTCCCTCTGAATTGTTATTCCAGATGTATTCCTTTGAGTCACAGAACTGAAGTTCCTGTTTCATTCAAATAATACATTTCTGAAAACTCAAAGCAATTTTGAGTATAAAGTAGTTTGTTAATACGATTAACTTTTTTTGCAATGTTCAGTTCTTTCAGAATTTTTTCCTATAACCCAAGTACAAAAACAAATTCACCTGTGATATATTAAACTGTAAAGAAGCACATGTGCACTTAGCTTTAGCTTTCAGTTGGATATTTCTATGGCCAGAATGGTGACCTTACACTTACATAGGCATTTGAGAACTAATTTTTAATTTCCATTGGCAGAGAAGAACTTCAATCATAAAGTAGTTGGATTCAATCAGAATACTTGTTTTTAAGAAAGCAAAGTTTAATTATCTTTCCCTTTGCTTTTAGCCTGTCACAAAGAAAGAAATAACATAATGCACATTTTTTGTGGGAATATTTGCTTAATTGAAGGTTAACAGTGTTAAGTACTGCTAACAGAAAATCAGAAATGGGGAAGGGATTTTCAGCAACAGCTTTCCCGTATTGTCCTGCCAACCACCTCGACCTTCTTGGGCCATTTTCTCTAATGGCAAGAAGTAATTAAGTTTCATAGCTAAATCAGTCTTGAGCTTGTCTTGAGCAGAGAAATCACTTATGCTTACTTGCATGTGGTGATGCAGTGAGCAGTCTATTAGGCAGACTACAGATAGCAGTTTATTTTTTGTAGCTCTGCAGGACACATAAAAATGAAAGGTCATTATTTTATCCAGGCAGTCAACTGTGTAATATATATTTCCTGCAGAAAACAGTGCTACTTCAAAAAGGCTCATTATTTGAGTTCATGTTACATAGTTATACTAAATATTATTTTGAGGGTTGTGGAATTTAAGTACAAGCGTTTCTGAAAATCAGAAACAACAGAACTGAATACTTATTCAGCTGTAATAAATATATATTATTTATGTAAAATTAATACTACAATTTTATTAATTATAGTACAAATATCTTAAAACAAGTATATAGAAAAAGAAAAAAATAAACTGCACATCATTATTAATAGAGGAAGATCCCTATATATGTGTAGGCATACACACACATCTGAACACATGCAGAGGAATGTTCTCCATGACCTTAAGAAACTCTGCATACTATTTGTTAATTAGAACCACACATTTTTCACCTGATTCCATCAACAGAGAATTAGTTTCCATAAAATTGTAACCGACAGGAACAGATTGGTTTCATGGTTCAAGGTGGGAGAATTGTTCTAAATAGTTCATGCACGCTGGCAGACCAGATCTTCGCCTATAGCAACCATCTTGCACTAAGATACCAGTCAAGAAAAAGATACCAGTCAAGAAAAACAATATAATTGTCTTTCTGAGAAGACAATTATTTAATACTGTAGAAATATCACAAATTATTACAATAAACTAATGCAGACAGTTACAACAGAACTTTAACTATGTAAAGTTCAATTAACATTCACTATTGATTTTAAAGTACCTACAATCCTCATATTTGAGCACTGAGTAATGGCATTTGACATTTTCCATAACAAAGACTTGTTTTACATCTACAGAGGTCCTTAAATTCTGAGGCTAGACTGCTCTCCTAAACATGCTGCTGTCTCAGTACAGGGCTGGCCTCCCAGCTTGCACAAAAACTGAAGATCGGTTGAGTGTATGCTTTAATTATATCTTTATCACATATTAGGCACTCTTAATACATGCAGGAGTGTGAACAAATTCTTACCTTTATCAGTTTAAATATTTTGTTAGAGTTGCCTATTTCTTCACCTATACGAATGTATTAATATAACATTAGAGTACACAACACCAAAATGAGAAAGCAGCATTATTCATGTACCAAACTCCTGTAATATCTACTCTACCTTTCCTCATGTAGAGATGTAAAACTCTCTCTACAGATTATCTTTGCTGTGGCAGAACAATGGACTTGCCATACCCCGTCTTTGGGGACAAGTTTTAAGTGTAAAGCAAGATGACAGTTTCACTTCAAGGTCATGACATATAAGACAACAATTTCAATAGTCATTGAACACAAGTCAGTTACAGAAAAGAAATGTCTATATTTTAAATGACAAACGCTAACCACCTTTTTCAAAAAGAAATAAGAACAACACTTATCTCAAAAAAACGGATATACTTCTCAGTACCACATTTCTTGACCACCCCAAGTCACATTAAAACAAAAACTAGATTTGGAAGTAAATGTATTTCCTTATATTTAGTGTTGTTGTAATAATTTTGCTGTCTACATCCACTCACTGCTTTGCTGATGAAAACGAGTAAGAAATCTGGAATACACAAGGAAGGTATTACAAAGTCTTTAAAACAGGTAATTTTCTCCTTGTCAAAAAGTTCTTGTCAGAAGATACATGGCAAATACTTCTGAACATAATTTGATTTACTTTTTAGCCTTGTTTTACTTTTCAAAGGAGAAGTTATTATTAGTTATTATTGTATCACTTGCAGATGATAAGCTCTACATGAGCCAGCAATGTGCACTTGCAGCCAAAAACGCCAACCATATCCTGGGCTGCATCAAAAGAAGCGTGACTACCAGGTTAAGGGAGGTGCTTTTCCCCCTCTACTCTGCTCGTCTGAGACCCCACTGTGAGTACTGTGTTCAGTTCTGGAGCCCTCATCACAGGAAAGACATGGATCTCCTGCAACAGGTTCAGAGGAGGGCCACGAAGATGATAGAGGGCTGGAGCACCTTCCCCATGAGGACATGTTGAGAGTTGAGTTTGTTTATCCTACAGAAGAGAAGGCTCTGAGAAGACCTTAGATTAACCTTCCGGTACTTAAAGGGGGCTACAGAGAAGCTGGGAAGGGGATCTTTAAGAGGGAGTGCAGTGATAGAACAAAGAGTAATGCTTTTAAGCTGAAAGAAGAGAGATTTAGGTTAGATAATAGGAAGACATTTTTTACTATATGGGTGGTGAGATATTGCCACAGGCT
>VWPV01012854.1:0-31884 GCA_013389885.1 Geococcyx californianus
ACAAGGGCAAGCAGGGACAGGACAAGGGGATTGGCTTTTAATTGGAAGGGGAGAGGTTTAGATTAGACACTAGGAAGAAATTCTTCATGATGAGGGTGGTGAGGTACTGGCATAGGTTGCCCAGGGAAGCAGTGATTGCCCCCTCCTGGAATTGTTCAAGGCCAGGCTGGATGGGACCTTGAGCAGCTTGGTCTAGTGGGAGGGGGCATGGCAGGGTTGTTGGAATTGGATCATCTTTAAGGTCCCTTCCAACCCAAACCATTCTATGAGTCTATAATTTCTTACATCCAAATATTCTATGAGCAAATTAAATCATAAAAATTCAGAACTTTAAATTGGAATTGGAAACTGCCTATTAGCTGAAACACTGTGATGAAAACTGACCTGTTAATCTAAGAAATGATTTTTGTATGTATAATTATATTCTTTACATATCCTGTGCTGAAAAAGTTATGTTAAGGCCTTCTTGGCCAGAAAAGAACGCTCTTCAGTTGAGGAGGGTGAGGAGGGAGGACAAGAGAAGAGGTAAGAGATTAGTAATGAAATCAGATGCATTAGGTGCAGTGAGGCTTACCACAATGTGTCAAGTTCTTAATCAGAGGATCAGTCTTTCTAAACACAAAATTATTCATATTTGACAAAAAAGATGTAGTTTTAAAATTCTCATCCCTATTTTTTGATTTTGGATAATCTAAGCAGCTTTATTTTTAACAGGTTAAATTAATTTATTCGAAAAACTATGTTATATCAAGATACATAGTGGTAGACTTGTGAGCTAATATATATTTTTTTTTAACTACAGAAAACTATTAACACATTGGAACTCGCACTTTAGACTTAAAATGATAAAAATAAATCAGACTGAGTACTTTAGAGACTATTTTCATTCTGACATCACTGCTTATTTTGCAGTGAAACCTGTGGGGAAAAAATAACTGAACATTCTCCAGCCTTTTATTATGGTGCCATATCAGCAGCTACTCTTTGCCTTTTTCTGTGCATCTTTTGTGCATGTAACACAGATACTTTGCAACATGGATGGACATTATTTAGGTAAGAATGTCCTTGTGTTCATGTAGTCTTTTCAACTGTGACTGAAATAAAAGATTCACATACATCAGTGCTTTTAATCTGCAAATTTGAGGTTTATACACAGAGAGCTGAAACTAAAAAGCAGAATTAGGTAGAGGCAACATTATTACTGTTCTAAACAGGAAAGTGGCTCTGCTTTTCCTGAGAGTACCAGTCCTACTCACAATTGTAGGCTTACTGAGAGGCACATAACAAACCTGAGACCTTCTACCATTAAACAGCTGCCTGGAAGGATTTTTTTTCTTGATTATTTTGTACTTAAACATGTAAGAGCTGCATCATTTTAGTTTCAGATGCACATCTCCATCCCCCCTCCCCCTTTTTTTTTTTTATTTTGATCTAGTAATAGTTAAAAGGAATGTGTTAAACTTATAAACTTATTTTATGCAATTTTCAGAATACCAACCAAGGTACACCCTTTAACAGTTTTTAGGTTTGCTTTTAAAATAAATAAAGCATCCCAATACCCACCCATCCCCACTCTTTACAGAGCTTCTCTAAGGACTATTTTAATCATCCAAAAGTAGCAAAATCTGGACACAGTCAACCACAGAGTCACTGATATATGAGATCCTGTTCTATGGAAGAACACTTAAAAAATAACTTATAGAACTTGTGTAAACTTTATGTACTTAATATTGCCAGTGAGTACACAATCTAGCTTTGCTTTTTCATAAATGAACAATGTGAGTGTGCATATGTGTTCATGCACATGTGCAAATTACTGCTATATCCAATAAATAAAAAATAAGATATGGTTCCCATTTTGATATCCAAATGTGGGATGATTAGCACTGTTTGTAATTATGTAATCCCAAGTGAACCAACAGTAAAATCAAGCTTTGGTTTGAAATAAGCTGTCTGTAGATCATGGAAGGAAGCTGATTCTACCAGTTGCATATAAATTCTTTTGATCTCTGTTTCTGAAGGTGCCTTTTGATCTGAAGAACAGTCAAAGGATATATTTGTGGCAAAAGATCATACAAAATAATTAGCTGTTTTTATTAATAATTAAACATAAAAGCATTGCAGGTGTTTAATCACATTAGAGGTCATGAATTCTTAGTATTTAACTAATCCATGTGCTGAATAATTGCAGACACGTCATTGCTCAACTCAAAAACAAACTCCAAAACCAGAAGCTTCAATCAGTTGCTAAAAGTAAATGGATTGCATTAGTTGAACGTGCAGGCCCTGTTCTTACTGAATGCCTGCGGTATCAACAACAATTTGAGCAAACTTGGAAGAATAACTTCATTTATACAACAACTGTCAGAATTCATCAGACATCTTTATATTTTAATGCATCTCAATTTACTAGGGAGCTGGAAGTGTCTGAAAACATGTATGAAATATGTAGTCTTAAATGTTGCAGTTTGCAATTTTGTTTAGCTTATGTTGGGCAAGAAATACACTGTCTTAGAAAGAGTGTGTTAAAATCACAAACAGGAACATCAGTGTCTTCTCATTTGAGCTTTCATTTTCCTATGTTACAGTGCTATATTTAATTAAAAATAAAAATTCTGTCATAATCTTTCTTCATTACTCAGTATCACAGTCTTTTCAAAATAGATTATAAAGTGGTTTTGATGGCTCTATTTTGTGTGTAATTCTGATGACAGAAATATGGTTCAAGTAGTCCCTTTGATAATAATCTGCAGTTCTGAGCAAATAATCTGATTTAGGATGTTCAGGGACTTATGCAACGATTTCTTTGTACTGTTCAGAAATAAAGCACTATCATCAGGAAAAAAAAGATAACACTTCAGCATCTGATGCAATAAAATGCTCATTCAGTGAAAGCCAAGTGAAAAGTTAGACATAATATGAGAACAGGGAAAAACAAATAAAACTTGCTACCATTAAGAGACAATGTACTATGATTTATGACAGCATGCTCTGTTATGAAAAGATACTTAACAGAGATTTAATGCTATCACTTACATAACGTATTAAAATTAGATGTACACACAAGATAATGACAACAGATTCCACTCTTTTCTAAACAGTATATACTGAAAAAAGAGAAAATCTTTCCTTCAAGGAATTTTACCCTCTGGCAATCAATACTAAATGATTCTCACAAGGTAAGAAACGGAGTAAAAGCATGTTAGCAAGTAATTAGAATGATGATCATACTTTAATGTAGAGATGCTTCAAAATTAATGTAACAATATAGGAGACAATTGTCTGGATTTGCATTTCATCATTGATCTAAGACTGACAGAACACCTCTATGAGAGCTTTTCTTCGGTTTTCCCTGTATAGGACAATGGACATCTGGGAAGAAAGAAAAATTAAAGAAAGGACATATAAAAAGACTTTTCATGTAATTCAGTACTTTTTATTGTAATTCTACAAAGATTTCTTTGTGAATTTTATAAAAATATATAGAGAGGAAGTGGTAATTGCTATCAAATATCTATTCTTGTGTATATAGGCTTCAGATTACACTTCTATACACAGGGCTAGAATTAGGAGACCATCTGAGCAGTCCTTCCTAACTGCCTCAGAATAGAGAAAGCTGAGTGCATTAAAATATCCACATTATTCTTATTTAATCCTGAGACAGTTTGATTGGCATTCCTCTGTGCCAACATTGGGTGTCAGCTGAATCATGGTTTACAGTATCCATTTCCATTGACTTGAATGGGACTGGCAGAAGTTTTGAAAAAGTGAGTTTCACCTCTTGGAACATACTCAATCACAGTTCAAGCTCAAAAAATGCCGGATGCTAGCCTACTTAAGGCACAGTGGCTGTGCTAGTGCTCCTAGCACCTCTTCTGTTTAACCAGTAGCTTATTGTTCAGAGCTTGAAGGACACAGAGTAAATTCGTTTTTCTGGGGGGAATTTGCATCTTGTTTCCCACAGAAGCATTGCACCCAGCAATCACAGTGGTGTTCTGGAAGAGCTTTGCCTCGATTCTTTTTGCTAAAAATGCGCCACTTTGGATAGAAGACTTAAATACTCATTAGGCTACAGGGAGATTTAATACGTTGAAAGAGAAATTACCTGGCAGCAAGATGAGGGCTCCAGTTTCAATCCCTGCTCCACGCAATGTGTATTTTTCTGCAGCAAGAACTGGAACTTGCTCTACTTTCTGATAAGAAACAAAATTACCTTTATGTTAGGGGTAATATATGATACCATGTAGTATGCCCTCTTGGTTTCTTTTGATGGAAGAACTGTAATAGCAATGTTGGTCTTGATGATTGTCCGACGAAGTGAAACATAGGACCGACTAGACAACATTCAGAAGGCCCTTGAAAACATATTGAACCAAACTAAAGCAAAGCAAATGCTCTGCCTCTACCTTCTCCCAAAAAACCCAAAGACAGCCTATTATCTGGTGAATAAGAGTAATAGAGGTGAGCCTGAAAACTGACTCAGAAGTGAGTGGAAAGTATGTGCTACATTGCAAGTGAGCCCTCTGGCCACTGAGTTATTGAGAAGAAACTGCCTAGAATAGCTACTATCTGACTATTCCAGACCTAAAATCAGCAATGACCTACAGGTGGACATAAATGCTCTGATTTACTCTGGAGGAAACTGCATATGATCCAGTGGTCTTACACATGGGTAAGAACTTTGACTCCTTCAAGAAGTTCCTCACTTGGCCCCTGCCTTTGTCAGTCTCATTTTTCTATGAATTGTATCAGGTTCACAAAATCACAGAACCACAGAATCACACAATGATAGGGGTTGTAAGGGACAGCTAGAGATCATATAGTCCAACTCCCCCACTAAAGCAGGTTCACCCAGAGCAGGTTGCACAGGAGTGGGTCCAGACGGGTTTTGAATATCTCCAGAGGAGATTCCAGAACCACTCTGGGCAGCCTATTCCAGTACTTTGTCATCCTTGCAGTAAAGAAGACTTTCCTCATGTTCAGATGGAATCTCCTGTGTTCCAGTTTGTGCCAATTGTCCCTTGTCTTGTCATTGTCTGCCACTGAAAAGAGTCTGGGACCATCTTCTTGACACCCACCCTTTAGACATTTATAAGCATTGATATATATAGACATTGATAAGATCCCCTCTCAGTCTTCTACAGATTAATCAGATCCAAGTCTATCAGACGCTCCTCATACAAGAGATGCTCCAGCGCCTGATCATCTTTGTGGCCCTGCGATGGACTCTTTCCAGTCTTTCTTGAACTGGAGAGCCCAGAACTGGACTCAGTATTTCAGATGGGGCCTCACTAGGGCAGAGTAGAAGGGGAGGATAACCTCTCTCAATCTGCTGGCCACACTCTTCTTAATGCTCCCCAGGATACCATTGGTCTTCTTGCCCATGAGGAAGCATTGGTGGCTCATGATTATCTTGTTGTCCACCAAGACTCACAGATGATACCAAGCCGGGAGGAAGTGCCGATCTGCTAGAGGGTAGGAGGGCCCTACAGAGGGACCTTGACAGGCTGGAGAGGTGGGCTGATTCCAACAGCATGAGATTTAACAAGTCCAAATGCCGGGTTCTGCACTTTGGACACAACAACCCCATGCAGAGCTCTAGACTGGGGATAGAGTGACCGGAGAGCAGTCAGACAGAAAGGGTCTTGGGAGTGCTGGTAGACAGGAAACAACATGAGCCAGCAGTGTGCTCATGTGGCCAAGAAGGCCAATGGTGTCCTGGCCTGCATCAGGAATAGTGTGCCAGCAGGACTAAGGAAGTTATCATCCCCTTATACTCGGCACTGGTTAGACCGCACCTTGAGTACTGTATCCAGTTCTGAGCCCCACAGTTTGAGAAAGATGTCGAGATGCTGGAGTGTGTCCAGAGGAGAGGGACGAGGATGGTGAAGGGGCTTCACCAGGGGAGGTTTAGGCTCAATATTAGGAATATTAGGAAAAAATTCTTCATTGAAAGGCTGATTTCTCATTGGAATGCACTGCCCAGGGAGGTGGTGGAGTCACCATTTCTGGAGGTGTTTAAAGGGAGATTGGAAAAGGCACTTAGTGCCATGGTTTAGATGATGAGCAGATGTTGGTGTTGGGTCATAGGTTGGTCTCGATGATTTTAAAGATCTTTTCCAGCCTTGTGATACTGTGATACTGTGACTCCCAGGTCGTTCTCCACAGAGCTGCTTTCCAGCAGAATGACCCCTAACTTCTACTGGTGTACAGGATTATTCCTTCCTAGGTGCAGAACTCTACACTTGCCTTTGTTAAATTTCATTAGGTTTTTCTCTGCCCAACTCTTCATCCTATCAATGTCTCACTGAATGGCAGCACAGTCTTCTGATACACCAGCCAGTCCTCCCACTTTTGTGTCATCAGCAAACTTGCTGAGGGTACACTTTGTCCCCTCATCCTTGGTAGCAGGGCTGACAAGTCTCCTAGAAAAAAATATCCACGATCTTTGCACTGTGTTTCACTGTGGAATTGATTTTCTGGGCCTAACAGCATTTCTGTGCTGTATTATAGCATTTCATGAGTCCTAGAGGAGATCCAGGTCATGCACTGTGCACTATCAGTCTGGCTGTGCTGTCAAAAATCCACACCAATTAACCAGGCATAAAATCACTCTTCCTTCTTTGGTCCACAAAGGACAATGTAGACATTTTCTCATGTGTAAGCTTACATTGTTTACGCACTTGCACACAGAGGTGCACACGTAAATAGTGATTAACAGACCTGTTGTTGCAGACTAAGCAATCTGATTTAGTCTTCAAAATTAGGGTAACTTCTCCCCTCACAAGGACTATACTGTGCTGTGCTCATAGGTGAAGAGAGAGAGGGCCATCTGCTCAACTATGTAAATTGTCTCCATTTTATTCACTTAAAAGGAGTTTTTTCAAATTATGCAGAATTGTGTTCATATTCCATAACTCAGAACCAGCCAGACTGGATTTTTACCACACTTTCATAATAATTCATATTTGGGTAGTGAACAAACATGAACAATATTAGCACAAGAGATCATGTTCTTAAAACTCTAAACATCATAACAGAAATTCCTTCTCAACCATAATTATGGCCGTTGCAAGTGAAAATTTTCTTCATTTCCTCCTTTGACATGTTTATTTAGGTGGTCCTCAGAATACCATTTCTTGCAATTAAATGTTTTCAAGGAATAATACTTCAGATGCTCTAGACTGCTCAGATCTTTGAAGTTCTGACAAAGTTAAAAAACCCCTTTGTTGCCACTGGTGTTTCCTTATATGCTAAGGATCAATCTTTTTCTTGGAAGGAATTATTTCTACACTTGTTTTTAGGGCTATAAATTGTTCCACCAGTATTCATGAAGACCCAGTGTCACATAGATCATTCCTTAAGCTGTCAATCAATACGATTTCACCTGAGTTTCCATATCTGGCAAGTCCAGTAGCAAGTAACGGCAGGGATGGAAGCATACATCAGTTGGAGACATAAGAAATGCCACAGTGGCTGGGACCAAGAATTCATCTGGCCCAGTTTTCTCTCTCCTCTAGCAGAGGTGGGAAAGGCTGTTAGAATATTATTAGAGGTTGCTCGCTGGCATCTGTTTTCTCCATTGTGTGTTGGTTTGGATCCTAGACACTATCGAGTCCTTCGTTACTGCCATAGCTGAGCATCTTTGTATTTTCTTCAGCATTGTAATAGTAGGAAAGTACCATTGCTTAAACTTTATTGAACAGTGACACAGGGAATAAACCACAGAGTGAGAAATAAAACTTCTGTCGCCAGCTTCTAAACTAGCACCCTATCTAATAATATTGGTTATCCTATTTGATCCATGTGATTAACAAAGATATTAATTAGCAACTAATTTGGATGGAAGTCTTGCTTACACTCTTTGACCTAGTTGCTTTCATAGATGTTCATTTGTTTAGCCTTCTTCAGTGCATACTTATTGATTTCCATCTTGTTTCTTATTCTTTCAAAGCAGAAATGAAAATGATACATACAGTGTTTTTACTCTTCTAGGTAATCTTTTTTAGCCATAGCTTTTTTCAAGCTTTACTGATTATATTCAAGATGACTTCAGGTAATCTTCTATGGGAAATAGGTCACCTGTTAGCCATTAGACACCCTGTTAGCAGTTGAAATAGCTCAATGGGCAAAAAATAGATAGTAAGAAGAAGAGACTGTATTCAATAAAGCATAAGTTGGAGTTTAGCAAAGCTGACAGAGAACTACAAAGAATGTGGGGGCAGCGAGGGGAAGTTGGTTTCCACTAATTTGCCTTTTTCTCTATAAATTGGCTACTATCTGTTTATATTGCCCTTAAAGCTTTTTAGCCGTAGTCTAAATTTTACAGGGTCTGTCTTCAACTCTTCTCCTGGGGGCCTATTTCAATGGATTGAAATGATGTAGTGTTATTTTCTGCTTCTTTGGTGAAATGACATCTGTAAGTCAGTTATACATATGCACCAGTCAGTGGCCATATGCACCATTACTATATATATTTTTTCCAAAGACACTAACGCAATAGAGATATTAATTTGATTTTCAAAAGCTGGATGCTTAGATAAATTGATTATAAATAAAACAGAGCAGGTTTTATCATGTGTCCAAAACACTCTTCTACTATCCTAAATTCTCTGCACATTTGCAGGACAGATTATTTACATTTTTGCAAGAGAACTCCCAAATGAAGATACTACAGCATTTGTAACTGAAAAAATTGCTGTTGGCTACTATGTCAAATGTATCCCATACTGTTTTTCTAGGCTTAAATGAGAGTTTTATGAGTTATATGCAATAAGCTTGTACCATGAGGCTAAGAAAGTCCCTGTGAAATACTTAAGTAGCTCACAGGAACCTTGCAAAATCCTGTCAAATATAGGAAACCCTAAAAGGATCATTCAGATGTCCCTAAAGGAATTAAAAAATGATGTAAATGCTCTTGAAAAGGAAACCTTATAATTGGAAATTTGACAGGTACTTTGCTATAAAGTCATAAATGCACCTCAAATGAGACTTTTACAAGGGCTTAGACAGAAAGTTTTCAAAGCAGGTCCTTGAAAGGAAATATGAGAAACTCATGAACAATGAATTGTTACTAAAATAGTTCAAGCTAAAAAAAAACAAAACCCAAACTATAAAAGTGTGGATTTGAATTTGCAGTTTAAACCAATGAAAATTAAAGATCTTAAAATAGTTTTGGGCCTCCACAGAACTCACAGGGAAAACCCGTGAATTGGAAATTTTGTCCATCTTCATTATTTTTCCCCACATGATAAAAGCTAATGGATAGTGTCGATTTTTAATTTCTAGAATTACTTCTTAGAAGCAAAAATGTCTTGCAAGGTAGTTAGATGCTGCTTTTTGGTGAGAACATATTGAAAGATCCCCTAAAAACTTCAAGGGAATGTGATAAGGAAAAGAAAGTACTATTCTGCCTAGCAGCCAACTCTCCAATACCCCAGTTACAAATACAACAAAAGCTACGTCGTTATAAAAGATATAGAGGTAAAGAAACCTTAGATTCTGAAAGATATTAAAAATATTTGGTAGTATCTAATTTTAAAGTATGTATTTACATGTGTTCAAACAGGTTGTCTTCTTCTGATGTATTACATGAAAAAAGCTCCAAACCCTCATAATGAAGTGTCTTTTTGTTTAAAGAGTCACTAATACAATAAAAATTAAAACTAACACCAAGATTCAGAAACTGGATAGAAGGAATTTTAGAAAGTTTCTGCACAGGAACTAGAAACAAGAACCAAGAATTATTAGAATTCCTTTTATTAGTTTTCTTGAGTCACGTCTCTACACACTGTTTAAGCACAAAAATGTGCTATTCAGGTATGATTGAACTGATAGAAAAATATTGGTATAAACTTTTAAGATTAAAGCAAGCATCCTTTCTTTCTAAAAATAAAAATGTTAATGCAAAGGCATACACCTAAATAACCAATGAGATGAAAAAAAGCTGAACGTGCTCTCTTATACCATTTTCTAAGAGTGTGATCTTCAGTTATGGGTCAATGAATAAAGAGAAAGTAAGTAATTTCACTGTTGATCAATACCTGCCATCTTCATTTTTTTTTCCCTAGTCTACTGTCAGTCCCACTGAAAGCAAAATGGAATCTTGAAAGAGCACAAGTGACATGCTTGGTTTTGACTTTATTTCTGTCTGGGTTCAAACCCACAAATTTTGGCAGATGAAGGATAAGTTTTCGGTCTCCTCAGTTACTCTTCAGTTAGCATGAACAAGGTATTTCTAGCCATCTTCATTAAACAAAGGATCAGCTGGGAATCTCCTGTGAAACTGACAGAGAAGGGGAGGAGGGAGGATACAGAAATCTGAAAACTAATGTGAAAGTTGGGATGTTTTTACTGATACTTTGGAGACAATCCAAACTTCTCATTTGGATTCCTATTTGCACAGTTTAGTTGTTAGTCTTTCTTTTTTCATCCTTTAAGGGAAGAGATTAATGGGAAAAACAAGGACATATAACAGAGTCACAAGAGTGCTTAAGCTGATAATCCATGTGTCATACATGTCGACTTCCCCAGGCAGTAACTCCCTGCTCCTAGAATCCTCCAACATATGAGCAAGCCTCCCTGCCTCCAAAGAGCTCGGTGAGAGACACGGGATGCTTTGGATCTAGGACAATTTTGTTCATAGCTTTCTCTACTGGAATAGAGCAGTAACATGCATTAAAATAAACTTTGTTGGTGGAGAGGATAAATTTTGCTAGTAAAATAAACTGTATTTAGAGGTACAAATATTGTACCTCTGTTTAATAGGTGGAGGTAAAAGCTTCAGAGTGAAACACAGCAGCCCAAATTCTGGGGTTCCTGAAGTGCTAAAGCTTCTGCCAAGTTTGGTTAGAGTCTTATATAGCTGCTAAAACACAAACTGAAAAAAGACTTAAAAATGTCATTCCTCGCACCTATTAATATCCCACACCATTTTGTTTGGCACTGCACTTTCAAGTTAAGTTCTCTGGCAATTACATTTCTGAGGACAAATGAGCAAATAGAAGAACCATCAATGGGCTGTGCAGAGGCTTTCCAGAAGTCATTCAGGAACTTACAGTTTTGCCTGAGAGGAGTTTTCACTCTCTCAATGAACTGAATGCTTCCTATTTTGGTAACTCCTCCTCTGCCATGCAAATGAAACATCCAGTCATGACTTGCTGGAGGCAGCTGATGGATGAAACAGTTTTATACAGGAAATAATCTCTACACTGCTAGTCAAGCTCTTTTTGTCCCAAACATATTTTGCATATGATAGATTTTCCCCATCCAGAGTGAGCAGTAAAGAGAGACTAATAGATATTGGCTTTCCATCATCTAAACTGTCAGCTGCTGTACATTAAGAAGTTATCTATGCCTTTAATTGTGAGTAGAAGAGGGATTTAAAGCTTGCAGGAGTGTAATTTTTTCACAATAAATCAACAGTTAAGACCCTCTTCCTTACTGCCCACACACAGTTCCACTGGCTTTAAAATATTAAATTGTCCCTTGTTTTCAAACACTGGTGCCTAAAGCAAGATCTATTATCCTGAAGCCTTCTTTGTAGCTTACACTCTAATGAGATGTTGATATTGCAAACCAATAAACAAAAATGAGGAAATATTAAAATGAAGCATAAGGCTGCCTTTATTACTGCCATATTTTTTTACTGCATTAATTTTGAAACATGTTTTGATGTTCTGTCTGATCCTAGTCCTAGTGCTAAAAGTTTTGATAATTGACAAGTTACTTCCTCATGTGATGTTCCTGGAGACAAGGTGTGAACATGTGGGAGAGGGCAAGGGAAGGAAGGATGTTTATCTTTTAATGTGCCAGACTGCAAAATTTTCCTTTCAATTTACTTAATCGGATAAACCAGGCTTGTTTTGATGTCTCAGTCTCAAAATTTGGTGAATTCCTTGTTATGGATAGGTTTTAATTCAAGTGAGGAAATAGCTTAAGAAAATCAGGTAAATTGTCCTGTGATTAAATAAATATCCACAGTGCCCCTGAGTTTGTCTTTATTTCTTTTGTACTCCAGCAATCTTGTCTTGTTCATGCAGTGAGGATACAAGAATATGTGCCTATTTAGCAAAAACCACTTGTGTAAATGAGCTAATGAACAGTCGTAGTTGCTTGTATTAGCAGCCTGCCTAAGAAGACAAGTGATCTTTATTGATAAAAATGAAATGCACACCAGAAAAATATATCAGTTTATCCATCCTCTGTTCACTGACAGTAATTTAGACTACAATAACATTGCTCATAGATGTTATATAAAGTGATACCTCATTTAGGGTGAGCTGCATTCTTATAATCAGTGCATGATGCAAGGGAATCATGATGTAAAAGAGAACCACGGCTTGCACTAGCCCCAGGTAGGACACACTCACTATTCTTGTCCTACCTCTCTATACAAGCAAGACAAGTCATATAATGCTGGTCACATTCTTAGAGATTTCATGTGACAAGTGTGATCAGGCCAGGAAACACAGAGATGTGGATTGAACTGCAACTTATGTCCAGATGAGCTTCCTGTTGCAAGGACCCAGTAAGCCTGGATATTGCCAATGAAAGCCAATACAGTTTCTGAGTGAACTAAAGCCTCCTCTATGCCCTTTGTCTCACAAAGCAGCCAATTATCACAGTGTCAAGGATATTTGGCATTTTTACAGAGAGGTATATGACTATAGGTAATTTATTTTTGCCTTTACTTCAATATTTTATCTCTACTGTCCTCTTTCTTTCAATTCATTTCATGAAAACAAATCTCTTAACACATACAAAGAGGCAGAGTGAGAAATAAAATGCCAGATAAATTATAGGAGTAAAACATTTTGACATCATGCAACTTCTTTTCAAATGAGAAGGTGCAGTAATAGCATTTAGCTTGGTATTTCCTCTGACAAAGAGGTAATGTCACAGCTACCTTACAGGATGGGATGATGTTAAAAGAATATTCAATAATTTGTTAAAATTTTTGTCCTTGACATCTGTCTTTCCATTTTAATTGAGTTAGTAGAATTCTCCTTTGTGTTCTGTATGTATTTCAATAGTGCTAAAATTTTCAAGTAGAGCTTCAAATAGCTCAGAGTAGCAGTTTTTCTACTAAACAATGATGAATAGAAAATATAATTATTTTTCTTTTCCCTTCTTATTTTTCTAAGATGATGAAGAATAGTGTATACTGTTCCAAAACCAGCAGAAATGACAGTCAGGATGTGATCTCAGTATTCTTTATGAATGATGCAACCATGTAACTCAATGCATGTACAAACCTAAGCAGAAAAATTTGAGCATTTTAACAATAGCACCTGAGATTGACTTGACTGGCCGCTGAATCCAAGCGATCTTTGTTTGCTTAAGCAAGTATCCATGATAACACTACCTTTTAAACAGAGTAGTATTCATATTATTCTGTGGATATATACAGGGAACAGAAATATGTCTACATAATGATATCACTAAGGACAACCACAAAATAAGCTGGTGGAAAAAGAAGGGAACTGACCACTGACGTTGTTCAACAACAGTAACCCTATTTGTCTTGAAGCACCGACTTTTGGACTAGCCAGTAAATTGTGTAGATTACTTAAGTGCCTTTAACATTAAAATGTTTAATGCTTTATATTATTTGCATATATAGCATGTCACACGCTATTGCAATACTCAATATATTCTGTGTAATCATCTCTCCAGGCTGCTGTTGCTAAAATTTCCTAGCTCCTGGTTTGTATATGAGAGAATAAAATTACATCTTTCCATATAATTCAAGGAAACAAAATGAAAATTTAAAGCTACTTGGAAAATCTTTATTTTGAAGTTGAAATTTTTCCCCTAAGAGTCTATCTAGAACCAAGAGTTTTCCAAATCAGACAACGGGGTTACAAATTGTTGTGAAGAAGCCAACTAACAAAAAAGCAAATAATTTCTGATGATAGTTATTGAGTGCATTAACTTAGCTTATTATTAACTTTGCTCAATAGCTTTTCACTCTTATTGAGCACTGCCAAATTAGTTAATTGAGAAAAAAGCCTTTTAGAAGAAATCCAGTCTTCGAAGAATTTGAGGAGTTCTAGATATTTCAATGACTTTCTTCTGTGGTGCTTAATTTGTTTTCACCTACAGTGATTAGAAAAAATTAGTTGCTAATAGATAGGAGAGCTATGTCAGTTATGTTGGTGGTTGCAGTAAGAAGAATGTTTTAAAAACAGATATCTTCATCTTTTCAGTTCAATATGGGCATTTGAATATTCTTGTGTGAAACAGTCCCTCTTTTTAATATTGGGTGTAGATATTAGGAATCCGACTGATGGTTTGTATGTAGATATGTATGTGTGTGCATATACACATTCACATTTTGCATCTTCTGGGATGAATACAGTGTAAGAAAGGAATTTGTATCAACTAACAAGAACTTTCTACAATAAAAACACAGAAAAGTTACTGGAACAGAAACAACTAAGGATGAGTTTTGCAACATGCTGAAAAGTTTTACTCTAATACACGGAGACAATGGTCTGCTTATAGCCCTGTATCTCTAGTATGAGTTTGTTGAGCTAGAGCCAGAAATGCATTTTGCAGAATCAGGCAAATCCCAGTGAGATTTTGCCAACAAGGATTTGACCCATACAAATTGATTATATATGCTTTGCAATCTTTGTCAGTTGAGGAGTTTTACAATAATCTTTTTGCAACAGGAAACAACATGTCATTTTGTCTCAGAAGACAGTACTAATTAACCACTGGAAAAGGCAAAGTATGTGGAAGTATTTGACCTGGAGAGCTATTTTTCCTTATTTCAGTAAATTGTCCTTATGCTGACCCACCTCTGTCACCGATTAGCTCAAACCTCTCCACCACAAAACAAAAAGGATGAGGCAGAGTTGGTCTTCTAAGGATTTTAAAGTGAAAGTGTGGGCAGTTTTATTATTTTTGCCCCTACCTTTCTCTCCTGTCCCTGAGAAAGTCCTCATCTTCTCCCTCCACTCATGAGTTCTTTGTTCATGAGCAGAAGAAAAGGTTGATCTAAACATATTAAGAGACATGCTTCTATATCTATTCCCGCTTTAGGAAAAACACCCAATGCCTGATCAAGCCTCACACTTCAGTGAAACAGAGGTATATGAAACAGAATTTAAAAACTGTATAATCAGTCAAAACAGCTCAATCAGAAAAAATAAAGTACAGAAAGTGCATTTGTAAAAATAAAATGCTAGTGCTAGAAAGCAAGCAAGTAATTTTTTTTTTGTTTCTCAAATAAAAAGAGCTTAGAAGTCATTTACTATACTGGATGGGCTTCACAGCCACAACCTTGTATCACATGTGCTATTCAATGAAATTTATTTAATCAAATTTCAAATTATTTCTTATTTGCAAATGCAAGATCTGACTTTGGCTTTGGAAATGAAAGATATGACTTTAGCTTTCTATTCAGATACATCTTTAACATAAAGAATCAAATAGTGACATGGGAAAAGAGTGAGAAAGTTTAATTTGGCACCAAACAAGAACGTCATATCGAGCACTGACAGATTCAGTTGGGGTTTTTTTGTCCCACTGATTATCATCTTCTATGCAGGTTATGAATGAGATGGATTTACTCAATGATTCACTTATTTATTATGAAGCACTTCATGTAATGACAGCATTGTTATTCTACACTATTATATATGGCTTTTAAATAGATCAATACTCAATGAAATTACTTATGTAATATTACTTTAAATGTGCTGATACATGAATAGTATCAATTTCAGTTTTTGCTTTGTATTTGTAGAATAAATATACTTCCAACAATAATCTTTGAGAAAAGCAAATAATCTGCTTCTACTTTTCTTGGTTCCACCTTTAATTTTGTTCAGATAATGTTAGCGTGGTTTTATTTATTTTATTAGTTTTAAAAAATTAGAACATATAGTCCTGTGAGTTAGCTCAGTCTGGGCTCAGGCTATTGGCAAACTGGTGTAAAATGATTTTGAAAGTTACTTCATTAGCTTCTAACAACAATATTTCTTCTTCAGCCTTGAGAACACTTTTGGGTTTTTTTTTTTTTTGTATTGCTCTTCCATCTTATAATCTGCAAAGGAAATTTGAAATATTAGGGCCAGATACTGGGAGGCCCATATGTAGATTTTTCTGTGTAGTAGAGCAAATTCCTTGCCAATAAAAGTTCTGTTAATGCTAAAATCATTTTGGTGCACATTAAGGTCAAGCTCTGTCTCTGCAAACTTTCAAGACTTGGCAATGCCATACGAAGTTAGTGTTAGCCAACTGATGTCCCTGTAGGTGGAGGACAGACACCTTCAGAGAGCAGTGAGGTCCACACGGATCTTCAGCTGTGAGCACAGCTGTTCCTGTCTCCTTCCATTAGCTGGAAAAGGAACAGACCAGTATCTAGGTCTCTAACCTTTAGAAAGCTGGGTTAGGTAAGAAGGACTGCAACCTCAGCAGCCTAACACATTACTGCAAACCTTGCCCACTGGAAGGATGCTCACTTGAGCATTTGCACAAAAGAGGCAGGTGGTGGTCATGAGAGTGGCTTCACTGCTGTGCACTGCAGCAGCCATGGGCCCCCCAGACTGTCTTTGACACCCCTGTGCCAAGGTGTTAAGAGCATGGGAGGACGTGCACTTCCAGTGTGCACCACTGACAGCATGTGTCCAGAGTCTGGCGTGCTGCCTGAGCACAGGGCTGATGTGATAGCAAAGAAGGGCTTGGGGTGAACATAGCAAGTTAGTGAAGAGGTGCAGCTGGATCACAGTTAGTGATGCCTGGGAGAGACCTGGGAGATGGATTGTGTATCAGAACCAGTGGGTGGTGAATGAAAGGACGGTGACACATTTTTATCCTGCACCCATGCATGGCCTGATGGAATTGCTGTTATCAGTACCCAAGCTATCTTCAAAGACAACTGAGCAAATTAAGTTTTAAATGCCCCTCTATAATACTTTTCCAGTGCCTTTCACTCCCAGAGCACACATTAGGACCGAAGTTCATTTTCTCTCACTGAAAAATCCTGACACGTATGGGATAAAGTACTGCTTACTAGGATTTCATTAAATAACCAAGAATTCACTGTTGGAGCTGAAGTTATTATTCAAGACTTGTGCTCTCATGAAAAGGCTTTTTTTCTAATCTTTAAATCTTCTTTTAATGATGTGTTTTTCATTCAGTTTATTATAAGGAAATTACTTGAGTTGTCTCAATAAAAGTTTAAGCAGACTTTATTTTGTAACTAAAAGGAAGCACCAGAACAAATAATTTCGAAGCTATGTATCAGGAGTATGCAAACTCTACAGAATCATGTCTTCTGAAGCAATTTTGTAAAACCACTTAAAATCATATAGTGAAACATAAGTATAAAACAAGTAAAAATGAAATTAAACAAGCAAAATGAATTTAAAATATACAGAATGAACTTCATTTGTGCTTGCTTTGAACATTTATTACTAAGATATATTAATAGAATAATAGAATCATAGAATGGCTTGGGTTGGAAGGAACTTTAAAGATCATCCAGTTCAAGCCCCTTTGCCATGGACAGGGAGGCTTTCCAATAGATCAGATTGCTCAAAGACCCATCCAACCTGGCCTTGAACACCTCCAGGAGTGGGGCATCCATGATGTCTCTGGGCAACCTGTTCCAGTGCCTCCCCATCCTCACAGGAAAAAATTTCTTCCTAATATCTCATCTGAATCTCCCTTCTTTTAGCTTAAAACCATTACCCTTTGTCCTATCAATGCACTCCCTGATAAAGAGTCCTTCTTGGTCTTTCTTGTAGGCTCCCTTTAAATACAGGTAGACTGCCATAAGGTCTCCCCAGAGCCTCGTCTTCTCCAGGCTGACAAATCCCAACTCTCCCAGCCTGTTCTCACAGGGGAGGTTCTTCAGTCCTCTGAACATCTTTGTTGCCCTCCTCTGGACTTGCTGTAACAGATCCATGTCTTTCCCGTGCTGAGGACTCCAGAACTCCAAGTGAGGTCCCATGAAAGCAAATAGAGGGGCAGAATCACCTCCCTCAACCTGCTTGTCATGCTTCTTTTGAATCAGAATACAGTTGGTTTTCTGGGCTGCAAGCACACATTGCTGGGTCACATTGATCTCATCCACCAGCACACCCAAGTCCTTCTCTTCAGGGCTGCTCTCAGTCCATACTCCACCCAGCCTGTAATTGTGCTTGGGATTGCCCCGACTCAGATGCAAAACCTTGAACTGTTAAACAATACTGGTCCAGGGGCAGGACATTGCATTGTTATACAAAACTGGACCAAATACTGACCCCTGAGGAACACCACTCATCACCCATGACCAATTGACCACAACTCTTTGAGTGTGACCATCCAGCCAATTCCTAATCCACTGAGTGGTCCATCTGTCAAATCCACATCTTTCCAATTTAGAGATAAGAATATCATGCAGAACAGTGTCAAATAAGTAGTATTTACAAATGGCTCACTCATGCTCTTCTTACCACTGCCAGCATTTCTATAAAACTTCTGAAAAAAATACTGTTGTTTTGCAATGAATTGTATGAGTATAGAGGAAAAGGTGACTCCTCTATTCATTTGGTCATAGCATGGAGAGCAGGATGGCTCTTTCTGTGTGGCCTTATGGAGAAATCTTGGCCACTCCTAGCATTATAACTAGGTCTGCAGTTTTCAAAATAAGCTCATGCATACATGCCTTGCAGTATAGCTCTGAGGAGCTAGTCCTGTGGAGGAAAATATTCACTCAAACTCAGACTAATTCATCCCAGAAAAGCCTGAGTTCTAGATACTTTTCAATGATTTAGAGGCCAAGGCTTCAATGGTAATAGGAAAAGAGACATTTCCAGTATTTATTGCTTGAAAGAGCTTAATCTGTTTGGCTTAGCCCAAAATATAGCACAAGCTATAATGCCCTAGTAGGTGTGCTGTGTTAAAGTCTGGAGACTTTTGTTGTGCTGAAGCATGAGAGTTCTCAGGAAATTAAACTGTGCACAGAAAACAGAAGAAACCAGAATTGTCAGTGGTGCACAGGCTAGTCTAAAAGCAAAGGAGTAGGTACTTGCGCTGGGCAGTAGCCTTCCTCTGCTCCTGTTGCAGAGGTAAGCAAGGGGCAGTCCAGTGTCTTTCTACACTAAAAGTGCTTTTGAATTCTGGAACAAATTGCACCTGGAAATGAATGGGCATGCACAGCACCTACATGATGCAGGCTCTCTGGTCACCCCTGCTGTCTTGAAGGAATCCTCAGTGGCCACATCAAACTGATTCTTGACCTACACGTGGCCCATGAGCAATGAGTATGTCACCTCCAGCCTGAATCAATCTCTCCAACTGTGGTAGATATGTAGCCTTCCTCAAGACCTCGCTTGAATTCTCCCAAAAAAGGAGAATGCCCTCTATCCCTGTGCACCCAGCACTGTCCATCATGTCTCTGTGGCCTCTGACATTTCTGTGCTTCATGCACGGCCAGCTGCCCTGTGTGCCATTCCTGTCCCTGCACCAGGTGGCAATTCAGACAGCTCTGTGTCTCTGTGACTAAGGTGAACCCTCAGGTATGAATATTTTCCTCACAAAAAAATGATACAGAAGCAGGAGTTTAATCTCTTTGTATTCAAAATTAGGCCAGGCATAGCTGATGTGCTAGGTGCTACCAGGAGGTGAACAAATTAAAATGTAAGAGTCATGACCGTGTCAGACTTTCAAGTCTAATTCTTGCCTTGAGCCAACATGTGAGCAATAATTATACTCTCTGGTGAGCCGCTCTATGGACACAAGTAATTATAATCCCTGATACACAAAAACATGTATCTCATTATAATGAAGCACAGAAGTAAACAAAAATAAAAGGACTAGAACTGAATGTTCAGAATGTCATTTGTATCTTTGGCTTTAGTCACTCAAGTTTTACATAACAAAGATATCAGGATGTGGAAATCTGTCCTTATAAGTGGAGATCGTGTGAAGAGAAGTCATTAGATAGGTTTGTCCAATACCTGAGAAGAAAATGGTTATTCAGTTCAAGAATTTCTTTAGATAGTTATCCAAGTGAGAAGTTTGCAGAGATACACAGCTTCGAAAGTCAAAATATAATTCTATGCTAACATTTCTGTGTTAATTAACACAGTAATATTAAATAATTCAGTATTCCATCCCTATTTCATTAAAATCCTAAAGTACTTGCCAAAAATTAAATATAAAATTATAAAATTATAAAATTTATGTGACTAAAGGTAGTTACTTACTGTAGACTCCTCTTAGAGTCAGTGCAGATCTAGAGAGCAACTCAGTTCATCCTACAGCATATGTCTTACTATACTGTAAACATACGTATTTAATCAAAAGGGAATGTTTCCTTGATTTCAGAAATGCCAGGATTTCACCTAGGGACTAGGATGGTTGTGCCATAACACCACAGATCTGCACAGGGAATGGAAATAAATCTCCAAATTTCAAAATAAAACCAAACAACCCCTCCTTGCCATGTGGGTTCCTCATTTCATGTTTCATTAAGGCAGCTGCAGGCAACTCTGTCGCAGGGAACACAGTGTCTTGTGCTTGAAATGGGAACAAAGAAACGAGTGCTGGAGTTCAGTGATGACTCACATCTGGCAGCACATATTCCTGTCGCTCCTGAGCGGCACTGCCCTGCTCTGCTCCACGGAAACATTTTAAATGATGTGGGAGATATCTTACACAGAGAGGCAAAGCACTCTCTATGTGACTCACGAAGGTCTCGTGATTATTTTATCCCTTATTCAAATTACTCTTTAGATCAAGATTGTATTAATACTCATAATTAATTTGGCCTTATGTAATGCTTTTAATCCAAGTATCTCACAACACTTCTTTAGTATTATCTAATTAAGCTAATCACAATATCTCTGTGATGTAATCAAGGACTCTGTGTTGCTCATTTCATCCACTGCCAAGAAGAAGTCACCTCTGGGGTCAAGTAAGGCAGCTGTTCAATAATGTATAGCAGCACTGCATCACGCTTCGGGAGCGGAAGTGAAAAATAGCATCGCTAATTGGAACTACAGGTGGATTAAGGAAGGAAAATGTAATTACCTGTAATTTCAGATTTAAAGGTGATAAATTGTCCTTTCCTCTGAAGATTGTCACAGACTCTTTCCTGTGCAGTTGTTTCTTTATCTCATAGTACAGATGTCTCATAAAATATCACAGAGGGCCCTCTGGTACCCTCTGGTCAGAATCTGAGAGGAGTGCCTTACCCTGTCATGTTTTCATGATCTATTTCACTTTGAAATTCTGTATCTACACGTAGCATTTACTTGCACAAAGTAAACAGCTAGTGTGATTCTTTGATTGAAACCCATAAGCAACTGCTGATATTTAACATTTCTGCCTACAAGGCTTATTTCCAGAAGTGTTATTATCCCCACTGCACAGAAAGAAACTGAAGCACAGGGAAAATAAATGATCTTCGTGTACATACTGAGAAAGCCAGTGATTAAAGGGTCATCACATTTTATTTTCCAGGCCTTATATTAGTTTGCTAAGCTCTCACTCATCCTTCTTTCTGCCTATTAAAATATCCCTAACACTCAGTCTGTATGACAAACTCTTCCTGTATTTGATTTAGAATACAGCTCAAACACAGAGTAAAAAATATTCTGCCTAACAGGAGAGCTTTCACATATCCATTCTGATTTGTTCCTTTATTAGAACAAGATTCAAACAAAATCTACCAGCTACTAGCCCCACTCCCCAAGGGTCTTCTGGTCAGCTGCCTCCCAAAGCAGGAATGCCCTTTTGTGCCTAGTGCTGCTAGAATTTTTGCATGATAAAGATCTGATCTTAATTTAGATGCTGAGAGGCAAAGGAACCACTGTGCCACTAGGTAAAGTACTGGAATGGAAAATTACGGTCATTGCTAAATAACAGAGACTTTACTGAGCCTTAGGCCACTCAATTATAAGAAAATATGTCTCTTGAAGGTATTTGTAAACAAGTTTGCTGAGATGGGGAAGGAGCTTGAGAAGCCCAAGTATTCTTTCCAGGGCCTAGAAAAGGCAAGAGGGCCAGGAAATTCACCTTTCTCCATCCTGTTCATAGTATATCAAGTTTTCAGACTTTGGCTTTCACATACATATCTTTTTTCATTTCCTCTGTAATAGAATGTGTAGTTTTATGAAGCAATAAAATGGAGAAAAACTATAAGGAACATGCCAAGGATTCCTAATAATTAGTCACTTTTGAGAAAGCACAGCCACTAGTGTAGAACCTGGAAGATACAGGTCTTAAAACACATAGAAAATCATATAAACACATCTATAAACCAAATATTTTTACTATCTAGTAACAATACAGTCTGCAGGGACTTATACCGTCCTCTATTTTATGAAAACCTGAGAACTGACATACATTATTATAATCAAGGGAGCAGACAGCTGACACGACCATGCCCAAGGTGAAAAACACCTTTGCAAGATGATCTTTGAAGTAGAGCTCTTATGAGGTTAAAAATTCCAGTCCTCAGATGATTTCATTTCTCCTCAAGTCTTGATGCTTTCAGGTAATTTATGAAAGAACCATCCTAGGAAAAAAAAATATCCATCAAGTTCATTTTCCTAATTTTTGATTATAGAATAATTACAATTTTTAAACAAATCAATTCCTGAAGGGAAAAAAAATAAAAAGAAATACTTAAATCTGCAAAAGTATCATATTATAAAAAAAGCTCTGACATGCTTAATCTATCTCTATGTTATTTGAGTTAAAATTAACACAGTTTCACATTTCACCAGAGCAGAACATCTGTCAAAGTTTTAATAGCTTAAGCAACTTCACTGACTTTAAATAATAAAAAAAGATACTCTATTTCAGGGAGAATTCTTTAAAAAGGAATTTAAATTCTCTTTCCAGTTATTCCCAAAAGTATCCATATGTCCTTCACAGTAGATAATAAATTCCAGANATGATCTTCGTGTACATACTGAGAAAGCCAGTGATTAAAGGGTCATCACATTTTATTTTCCAGGCCTTATATTAGTTTGCTAAGCTCTCACTCATCCTTCTTTCTGCCTATTAAAATATCCCTAACACTCAGTCTGTATGACAAACTCTTCCTGTATTTGATTTAGAATACAGCTCAAACACAGAGTAAAAAATATTCTGCCTAACAGGAGAGCTTTCACATATCCATTCTGATTTGTTCCTTTATTAGAACAAGATTCAAACAAAATCTACCAGCTACTAGCCCCACTCCCCAAGGGTCTTCTGGTCAGCTGCCTCCCAAAGCAGGAATGCCCTTTTGTGCCTAGTGCTGCTAGAATTTTTGCATGATAAAGATCTGATCTTAATTTAGATGCTGAGAGGCAAAGGAACCACTGTGCCACTAGGTAAAGTACTGGAATGGAAAATTACGGTCATTGCTAAATAACAGAGACTTTACTGAGCCTTAGGCCACTCAATTATAAGAAAATATGTCTCTTGAAGGTATTTGTAAACAAGTTTGCTGAGATGGGGAAGGAGCTTGAGAAGCCCAAGTATTCTTTCCAGGGCCTAGAAAAGGCAAGAGGGCCAGGAAATTCACCTTTCTCCATCCTGTTCATAGTATATCAAGTTTTCAGACTTTGGCTTTCACATACATATCTTTTTTCATTTCCTCTGTAATAGAATGTGTAGTTTTATGAAGCAATAAAATGGAGAAAAACTATAAGGAACATGCCAAGGATTCCTAATAATTAGTCACTTTTGAGAAAGCACAGCCACTAGTGTAGAACCTGGAAGATACAGGTCTTAAAACACATAGAAAATCATATAAACACATCTATAAACCAAATATTTTTACTATCTAGTAACAATACAGTCTGCAGGGACTTATACCGTCCTCTATTTTATGAAAACCTGAGAACTGACATACATTATTATAATCAAGGGAGCAGACAGCTGACACGACCATGCCCAAGGTGAAAAACACCTTTGCAAGATGATCTTTGAAGTAGAGCTCTTATGAGGTTAAAAATTCCAGTCCTCAGATGATTTCATTTCTCCTCAAGTCTTGATGCTTTCAGGTAATTTATGAAAGAACCATCCTAGGAAAAAAAAATATCCATCAAGTTCATTTTCCTAATTTTTGATTATAGAATAATTACAATTTTTAAACAAATCAATTCCTGAAGGGAAAAAAAATAAAAAGAAATACTTAAATCTGCAAAAGTATCATATTATAAAAAAAGCTCTGACATGCTTAATCTATCTCTATGTTATTTGAGTTAAAATTAACACAGTTTCACATTTCACCAGAGCAGAACATCTGTCAAAGTTTTAATAGCTTAAGCAACTTCACTGACTTTAAATAATAAAAAAAAGATACTCTATTTCAGGGAGAATTCTTTAAAAAGGAATTTAAATGCTCTTTCCAGTTATTCCCAAAAGTATCCATATGTCCTTCACAGTAGATAATAAATTCCAGATTACTGTATTAATTACATTCACTGTGGTGTGCATCATAAACCCCTGTAACTTCATGGTCACAGTGACTGCACTTACATTTTATTTGTAGAAAAATGCATGACTTTCCTTCTCAAGATAGAGGAAGAACATCTCTAGAGTCAGCTACAAATAGCTTAAATATGCTGAGTTCATTGCACTGCAGGCCAGGGAAACACACGTTGCAGGGGGGAAGAAGTAAACTTAAGGGGCTAAAAGTTAGAGAATTCAAGGCTGAGCTCTTCATAGTGATGAGTGATGTGGGCTCCTAGGTGATTTCACGTCACTCCAAATGAGGTACCTAATTACACACCTTTCCTAAGTTAGGCAATTTGGAAATTCCTGCTATTCTCTGCTGACACTAAAAATAGCAAAAGCTAACTGTTTTGCTCCTTGATAGCTAATTTTGTCTAAATTTTGGCAAGATGGTCCTACCCTAAGTGCCCATAATTATCTTAAAATACTATTTTTAAGCTGCTTGTTGATTTTGATAACCATGCCTAAAACCAACAGGAAGCCATCTAGCCTGGGTAAGTGCCAGGGATTACATGCCTAAGGGTGATGCTAGACATGGGATATTAGCAGTCCTAAGTGTGTTATAAACTCATATTACAGGTTTAATTCTTCATACACTATTGCATTTGAGTGAATGAATGAATAAACATGTTGTTTGAATATTGCTATAAGTGTACCTGCTGCTGCATATAAAGTGGATAAGACAAAGCACAGTAGATAAAATGAAACACAGAGCTATAACCAAAGCAGAATGACCAGATGTCTTAGCTTGGCACAGATTTGTGAATACTTTACGATCTGCAAATCACATGAGAACTTTGATCTTATTTGTATGAATTTATACAAGAATTGAAAGTATTATTTAGAGCCACGTTTAGGTTTTAAATGTGTTTGTGCTAGTGCAAAAATCTAGCTGAAAGCAATCAGTTGTTGTTAGAAATGTCATTACTCTGTTAGGATTTAGAGACACGGAAAAATGCAGACAACCAGCTGCACTGATACAAGGGGACTGAACTATCCTCTTAACAGTATTGACACATCAGGGCTGGCAGAATAGCAGAAATACCTTGTATCTCCATGTTGTGTGGCAATCTGACCTATTCTAAGTTCCCTTCAGTGGGTCCACACAGATGTAACAGAAGAGACAGTACACCAGTTTTCATAACTTTGCAGCGTATGTTTTGCTGTACTGCTCAGATGTGCTTGTCTGTACTAGCCAAATTCAAAATGCATGAAATGTCAGTGATTTCTCTCTAGTTGTAACCATTTACTCGATGGCAAGATTGGATCACTGGTAGAAAGGGCAAAACCCAGGCAATTGGGGAATGTAGATAAAAGAAAAACAACAGAAATTCTGCTAGAAAAATATCCAAGTGATTTGCACTGAAACAATAAAGGGCATCTCAAATGCTAAACACTTTAACATCCCACCCGATAAAACCATACTTAACTAACTATACAAATTAAGACCATTATAAGCCCCCACTCCCATACAGCTCTAATCAAATATAGAATCAAGAGAGAAAGAACCCCAAGCACAAAAGGAAACATCTTGTTTCTCAGTCATACTCAGTCAACTGGGAGAACAGATGGCCCTTAATAGCATGCCCTCAAACATCTAATTACATGAGAAACTTTGTATAGTTTATCTGGACTTTTAATTGGTCCCCCAACTGTGTGTGAAGAAAGCCAAATGTTTTAATAGATTAAATAATAAATATCAAGATAGATCATGTTAGAGCATGTACCAGATCTTGCTGGGTTATTGGTAATATGGATTTAAAAAATACAGCAGTGCAGGTAGGGATTCAGCCCTGCAAGTCCAGACAGTCATGCAGGCAAGCTATATTCATTTCTTTGGAAGTCTTTCTGATAACAAGTTGGATACCTTGCCTTCCCACAAAATAGAAACAACAAGATATATACGATAACAGATTTACAGTCGCTAAGAATTTAGCCTACATAAATAACATGAGAGGAGCAATGGCCAGTAACCATAGCAACCAATAAAAACCAAAGTGGAGAGAGGAATGGACATTACACAGCAGCATGCCAAACTGAAATGTACAATATAACTAAAAGATTAACAATATATTGCAAGGTCCTAACCTAATGAAATAATAAAATATTTTATTTATATTATTAAAATAATCAATGTATATTTAATGACTAAGATATAGTGAAGTACCTAAAAACTGGTAAAACAGTGTATTAATATGGTCAAGTTCACACCCCCTTGTTAACAAAAAACAGACACAGAAACTAAGTAAGGCAAGAAAAAATCATCAGCAGCAAATGGGGTTTTGCGTATGCACTGAATTCTGAAACTTATCAAGAGATACAGGATCTATACCTCTATTGCCCAAAATCTCGTATAATGTTTCCCTGTAGTAATATAGGCCATAGGAAAGCATGAGAGTTCTGCTGTTTTGGTGACTAACATCATTTAATTCAGCTTGTGGTCATGCTGTTTAACCACATTAAATTTTGTGCTGCAATTAGAAAAGCTGTTCCAAAACATAGCTGCTCTGATGCTTAGAAACCTTCTTTTCAGGATAAATTTATTAATGGCCGGTTTATATCCATTTGTTCTTGTGCTATTAGTGGCTATTAGTTCAAACAGCTTTTCTCTAGTGTATTAATACACAATATTGTAGAAATGCAACATTTTGTTAGGTTGTGAAAGCCAAGTTCCTCTCACAAGAGAGAATCACAGAATGGTTTGTGTTGGAAGGAATCTTTAAAGGTCATTTAGTCCAACCCTTCTGCCATGGTCATTACATCAGGTTGCTCAAAGCTCCATCCGACCTGGCCTTGAATATGTCCAGGGAGGGGGCATCTATGACTTATCTGGGCAACCAGTGCCTCACCACCCTCACAATCAAAGATGTCTTCCTTATATCTAGTCTAAATCTCCCCTTTTCATTTAAAATGGTCATTCCTTTTCCTATCACTACAGGCCCCCCTGCTAAAAAGTCTCTCTCTTACAAGCCCCCTCTAAGTATTTGAAGGCCACGATCAGGTCTCCATGGAGCCTTCTCTTCTTCAGGCTGCATAAACCCAACTCTCTCAGTCTTTCCTCACAGGTAAGACATTCCAGCCCTCTGATCACTAGATAACCTTTCTTTCTCTGCTTTTCAGCATGTTTAATTCACTTGTGTGTAATTGTAATTGTACATTACACTGGAGGTAAGCTCTTGCTAGTGTAATGTTTAGTACTTCTCTATCCTTGAAGATATGTTTTCTTTTTATATGACTGCATCACATCATAAGATCACTGCCAGCTATCAAATTTTTTTGGTCTATTTTTCGAACAAGTGAGATAAATTACTGCAGAAACTCTAGAAACTACTTCTTAATCCTTGGCCTTGTGTTTTGTGCTACTGAATACTGTCCCATTCCTATTAACTCAATCACAAACTCAGCTCTTCATGGTGTAGAATCCTATATCCTGATTGTGTTGTTATTCCATTGTGCTTGTTATTCCTCTACGTGTGGCCATGTAGTAATAACTGAGACTTATTTATACAAATTCTCCAGATTATACCTGGAAAACTGTAATCCTAGTAATACAAATTTACTAGAAACTTAAAGATCTCTGTTTACCTGTCTTCAGGATCCATGGTAGTACTTCAAAGACTGCCTCAGTGAAATCTCTTTTACAGTCCTTCCAGAACACAATTGACAAAAATCCTTTCTGTTTTAATCCATCTAACCTTTATTTCACTGCCGGTTACTACCTCAGTGATTCTCAGCCCCAGCACTTTAATCTTATATTTACTGGAAAGCACACATCTATTTTGCATTGATGATTGTAATTTCATCTTGGTTCTTGTTGATGTTCAGAAAAGCATCATGTGATTTAAAAACATCCAGACTTAGAAGCAATATTTTACACATATTTCCAAGAAGACAGAAGGATACCAGAAATTAAAGACAATGGGTGAGCACAGCCGTAAGATCTATTGTGCTAAACTGAAAACAAATCCTCTTCTGCACAGGTACGAAGTGAGGTGAAATAACCATGTAGAAGGTATAATGCTTAAAATGATAAAATGATAGTGCTTCTCCTTTTGATTTGTATGGTTAGCCAGTGTGACACACCTTGCTAGCCATCTTTTCTATCTCTTTATTTCTATTCACAGGAGAATCTGTTTCAATCTCTATTTACAGTTGTCCATAAAGGGTTTTCTTTTTCCTCTTAAACAAAACCTTAAGGAGTAAGAAAATCTACCATATTAGGCCTGTTACCAGCCAGCAGTTAACACAAGAGCTCCCTCTCTGGGTACTACTACAGATGCTTTCTGAATCTACTGTTAGCGGTTTGTCCCTGAGGTTTCTAGTGCTCCTCACTCAAATACTGGGACTCAATGACATTATGAAGTCCACTCCCTGCCCTTTCATACAGATCCTAGTTGCTACCTGTATTTGAACTGTAACTTTGCAAAAAGCCTGGCTTTCAGGCACTGCTCCCTCATGTCCATTTCAGGCACTTCTACCACAGAAGAGCAAAATTGCATTTGATGAGGTTGTCAGATCACCCTCCCCATCCCTCCCTGGAGGGTCCAGCTGCAGTTCTGCACTGCATACCCAAGCACTCAGCAGACAAGATGATTCTGTCTATACCAGTATATGTACCAGTCCCAAGGTCCAAACATAATTTTCAGATCAGCTGGCTTAGATTGGCTGTGCCCATGCGGTTCATTTTTCTCAGCCTCCAAAATGGGGTGGCCACTTGCAAAGTGTTTGTTGTGAATAGACCCTGGCAGGGGCCAACCTGTGCTGTGGAGCTCCTCAGGAGGGTACTAGTTGGCTCAGATAAAAATGCACCAGGGACTGGTTTAACAATTCATCTGCACATACATTTGATCACATCAGTTTAAATTACCACTGAAGACAGCCACAATGATGCTCATACTCTTACATTTCAGTTACAGCATCCATACCTGTGTATTTACCTTTGTGCTCCTGAGAATTAACCCTTGTTGAGGTTGGATATTAAAGCAGTGCCAAAATCTTTATTTGCAGTTATCAGAAGATCTGGGATTTCAAGAACTAGTTAAGATTATGGCTCCTGAAGTACAAAGAATTATGCCTAGCAATTAGCATTTTTGTGTCCTCACATCTCCTTTCACTGACACACAGGCAAAGTGCTTGTGGTAAGGAGGACTGTGGGGTGTAGCCCTTTGTTTAACAATTTCTAGAGCCTGGAAAAGCTTCCTTATTTTTCAAAAATCTACAAAGAACTACAACAAAGATAGGCTCATTTAAATGTGTAAAGAGTTAAAAAGAAACTTCTCTACTCTTTGAGTATCATAATAACTGTACTGCTAGAGGCAGAGCTGTACTATTGGAAGTCTTCCATGGTGGAGAAATAGGATAAGAAGCAAGATAAGAGAAGGAGCATTAGAGAACCACAAAGACCCATATTACTCACAGGATGCTTGCTCTGCAAGATGTCCAAAGGAAAGAAGATTGCTGAAGTGATGGCGAAAGGGGAGGTAGAAGAAAGCTGAGCTCGAAGGAAAGAAAACTAGTATCAGCAATCCCAGGAGCTTCAAAATATTTGAGTATATTGTCTGAGTTGTCCTGTTCTTATGCTGAAGGGAGAGTCAGACCATAGGAATTCGAATATGGAAATTTTGAAGCAGTCAGAAAGGGCCATGAGAAAGCAAACTACAAGATAAGAAGAAAGTTATTTGGAAATACTATTTGCATGATAATGGAGAAGCCAAATAACATTCTGGATGAAATCACCTTACACAAATAGGGAAGGTGAAACACAACAGCCCTATAATTGAATACTGGCCCAATGAAGATGACTACTTATGATAAGTATTCAGCTCACAGGATGGCAAGTTCATTAAGAAAATAACCAAAACAAGAAAGAGTACATCCCAGAGACATGTGTGATCCCTGTTTAGCCAATCAAGCAGATGAATAAATCAATTGAAGATTAAGTAAAAAAAATTCTTAGCAAAAGAAAGAACAGAAAAAACCTTGTTTGCAAGAGAACAGATCTATTGTTGGGATAAGACATATGAAGGAGCTTTCTTTGTAAAACTGCAAAAACATTTCTTAACTAGCAAAATTCTGCAGGTAGTTTTCCTGCATTTAAATTAGATGTATGCAGCAGTTAGGAGTTGCTATCAAAACAGGATAAGCCATCTGGGTACTGTAAAAATTTGCTTGCTATTTCCTATCTAGTTGTATATTTGCTGCACTGTTTTTTCAGTTTTCATTCCATATCTCCCCAACTCTCACCTTCTTCAAAATAAAAATAGGTAGATTGAGGCAGAGGTATTCTTTACTGGGTGCTTATTACAAGGTGGCTGTTAAATAAACCAATTAAGTTTTCAGAAACCATAATACAACTAATCTAAATCAAGGCAAGGTCACATACATAGTCAAATTAAGCCTCATTTCCTGTGGTTTTCAGTGGTTACCTCTGAGCCTTCAAATTAGACTGGACAAGGAATCCAGTTATTGCAAGCCTGTCACATTGCAGATAGATATTATTTTAACTGAAGTATCTGTCCACTGAAAGGCACTTTATGCATTAGTATAGTTTCCAGACCTTCATATTCTGAAAGATATCATTTCTTCTCTGTAGAAGGACTGAAAATATATTATTTCAGTCTGAGAGCTTGGTAACAGAAGTTCCAAGAAAATAGTTTTAAATGCAATAAGTTCAAGTCTAGCATAACTTGATATTGTGAAAACAGAAGATAACATAAAAAATCTAAATTCAAATTGTCAATACATTGAAACAAAGAGTTATAGCAAAAGACTTTTTAATTATTTGTCTGTATTTCCCCAGGCTTAAGCAGAGTTAGTGTGGGTATCATAGTACTCACAACGTCTTATATACAAATAATAATAATGTAATTATATAGTGATTGTAGAGTTCTAGACACTTAGAATGGAAAATGCCACAAATATTATGACTACTTCACATAATATCAGTGTAAAAATGCAATATTAAATAGCTTGGGAGTATTCACTCATGGTATGTAACAGTTATGAATTTTTCTGCTCTGGACTTAGGATGGAAAGAGAGAGAAATATATGTATGAATGCAAATATGTCTGTATGTATATATGTATGTCTGTGTGCGCACACACACAGAGAGTTATAACTACATATGAATAAGGAAATGGGATGATCTTTGGAATGTTTTCATTTACTTTTTAATCAGAAGTAAACAGTAGCACAAGTCATATAGACTCTTATAGAAACAGTGCTAGAAGAATACAGTAAATGCACATAATAAAAAGGTAGCATGATAGTAATGAAATTATGTTTGGACATGATAGAATTTCATTGCAATTATCTAAACAAAATAGAATTGGTATAGAAGTCCAACAGGAAGACACATACTATTGCATAATTTCAATATTAATTTTCTTGAAAAGAGAAAGCCAAAATTAGAAAAAAGAAAAAAAAAAA
>VWPV01012855.1:0-17759 GCA_013389885.1 Geococcyx californianus
ATTCTATGATTCTATAATAGTTTTATAGTTTTGTAGGCATATAATCTATTTTGTTTAGATTCTGTCCCTAAACCAACCATAGAACCTGTACTGAAGTGACAGCCAGCTCTAGCATTTCCCAGAATAAGAATATAAAGTACAGCAGTTACAGGCGATATTGTTCCTGCAGAACTTACAGCCACTAAATACTTATTCATGAAATAACTTCCCACAGATTTAGTACTACAGAAAAAACAGTACTACCAGTTATTTATATGTCTGAAGCTTTCTTTACACTGCCTTGAGCTGGCCAGGTGATACAAGTGATGAGGTAATTTAAAGGTACAGGCTGCCTGACATCCAGGTACTTCACTTCCAGCTTTGATGTTTAAGAAAAAAAAATGTGAAGAAGTTTAGAAAAGTGTTTTTAAATATTAAATTGAGCATACTTTTTAATTTAGAAACTAAAATAATAGCACAAACACTTCACTAACGTGAAGGTTATACTCCAGCAATATGCAGCAATACAGCCTCTGTAGAGGTTTCTTTTTGAAAAAGAGGAAATTATTCGCAATGTTCTGTGAATATGGGAAAAAAACCCGAAACGACCCAATTCTGAGTGAGTCTGTTTGGATTCTGTTGTAAAAGACAATTATATTTCCTATACAGGAATTTCCAGATTAAACTGTGCATAATCAAATATTCAGAAATAAAGCTCATTCAAAAAAAGTGTCCTACAGTGTGAATGCATGTCTACAGTACTGCTTACTCAGGACTCGGAGAGGGTGGGGAGGGAACAATTAACTCTTACTTTATTACCTGAAGGGATAGCGTCAAGCCCCACACAAAAAGTGTGATAACCACGGTCACATACATCACAAAACATCATTTCTTCTTCGTGATGAGGCTGCCCACACATAATGCATGTTTTACACTCCATACATTGCCAAGGATAAGTCTTAATCATAGCAACAAGCTCCGGGGTCATATCAAGGCAAGAAGGGTGGCCTAGATTAAAACCAACATTATTACTTTTTTGTCTGAAACGAAATGTAAAATTATTTAGATTGTTTGCTTTTACAGAAGCTGAAGCTTGCCTCACCTCCTGGCAAGATCCCACAGCGCACTGAATGTGCTAGTACTTGTAACATTAAGGACAGGAAAGGCAACTGTAGTACATTAAATATTTCCACAGAGATCTGTCAAACCAACTCCCTTAGGAATCCACTTAGTGTATGCAGATACTTACCACTGTTGTCACACTGGGAGCAATGTATAAGAGCTTCAGCTTTTCCTTTCTTGTTGGACTCCTTACCCTTCAGACAAATTCCACATATAGCATTTGGAATGACCTTTGGCTGGAAGGGTAGAAGAGGGCTATAAATTCATTCCAGAAGAATTCACAGATTTAACAGGAAATGTCATATCACCTTAACTCCTAAAATTAGTGAACCATCTGTTATGTGTGAACCTTAAAACATAACAACAATAACTGATGAGCAGTGGCACTGAAAACAATTGTGGATTATCTACATAAAATTTTGCTTTTGGCACGCACAGTGAGTTATATGTAAATCAAATTGGAGCAGAAGCATATACTTTCATCTTACTATGAATTCATCAGCTTACATTCCTCTCAATTTAAAATATAACAGAGCATTAAAGATTTCAGTATTTTTTTCCAATACAGAATACTTCTTTATGAATCTCCATGCAGGTTTCCCATTTATGGAAGAAATTAAATACCAATTTCTGTTTGTATTACATTTGTACTTAAATACAGAAAAATAATTACAAAAGCCATCTCTGGCTTGCTACGCTATACATGGCTACCCATTTTACCGTTATTCTGGTACCCAGTCATAATCACTGCAAGAAATACACACCCTTAAATTTAGTAAATTTTACATTAAGCATCTTTCCAAGATATCATCTGGAGTGTATGTGGATCCATGAGATCCATTTAAAAGGCAAGACAGAAATAAGAGGCTGTTACAAGTAATGTTTGTGCATGTAGTCTGTGTCACAACCTAAGAGGTTCAAAGGAGTTTTAACCTGATGAGGATGACCAAGGAAGAAGTAAGACATTATGAATTTGCGTATTAAAATTAGTGAGAAATGCAGTTTAAAATTAACTTGGTACTCACTAATGTTACATCAACTAGTGCCAGAGTTTTAAAAAAGATGTTGCTGCGAAGATGCAGCTCAAAGAGGGAGTTCAAGACATTTCCTATTTTCTTAGGAATTAAATGGCTTGTCAATAAGCAAGGAGAGTTCCAGTCAACTACCAACCACACGTGGGGAGAAGAATGTACTTTAATTTTAGAAGAAATAAAAAGCAAAACCAGAACTATATATATGTATATGAGAAAACCAAAAAACCCACCATCTTTTGCAATACAACTTAAGTGTGTCATTTCCCCAGCCATTTTTTTCTAGCACCAAGCAAGATAATTCATATCTTGACTCATTTTTAAGTAGTTAGGATGCATTGCTTTAAGCTTTTAAGTTTTCAATCTGGTTTTTAAGTTAAAACATTGCTACAGTCTGCTTCAAACTGTCTGGTCTACAGAGTTTTATTTAAGAAAAAACACTATACCAGGTGTTTATAGGTAACTTCCTTCAAAAGATGACAAAAGCATTGATACAGACTTTTTTTTTTTTCTTATTTATTTTAAAAAAGCAGAGTCAACCGGTTTTATACATAAATATAATAAAACAATGAAAGAAGTCTAACATCACAAACATCTCTACAAAATAATAAATATAATGGAAGCAAACCCACACATAACTCTTTTACTGTTGACTATTCTATGCATCCTACATGTATACCTGTATACCCTGCTGCTCCCAACAAAGTAGCAAATGCTTAAACCTCGTCAGTGTTGCAGCATTTACCCTTCCATTGTTCAGGCTACATTCTAATTTTTTCCTTGTGTTTTTATCTATTTCTAAGTAAATCAAGCCTTTCTAGTATAACAAGTGCACTTTTCTAATCAGACTTCTACTTGGTTATGAATTTGTATTTTACTGCCTTTAATACACAGCAGCATGCTCCCTTGTACTCCAGCACAACTAAAGTGAGCTACTTTTTCATCACTGTACCAGTGTTAGGGTCGTGCAGTTAACACTCTGATACACATAATTCTAATATTAGACACCGATATAGATGCATTTGTTAATAATACTGCCATCTAGTCTTTACTAATTGTGTTCATTAGAAATTGTGCATATCCTGGGGTAAGAATTACAGCCTATAAAGAATAAAGTTCCAATAGCATGGAAGTATTTTTACAAAAAAAAAAAAAAAAAAGCAAGACCATTCACATTTCAAAACAGTTCAGGTTCTACCACCATTAATGGCTTTTAGAAATGCTATGAAAAATTCTAGGAAATCCAAATGGGAAGTCACAATATCCCCATTTGATTAGAGTAAATTTTACCTTTTACATCCTCATCTTATTCTTATGAGAAAGGGAGGGAAAATAAATGCAGGACAAAAATGGTGACTGCCTGCTCTCTAAGTTTTCACTTCCATGCTGCTGTGTTGCAGGTCTCAAAGTAAGCATTCCAACTACATCGTTTTTACAAGGTTCTATTCTGAATGCAAAGCGTTCCATTTTCATATACAGTGACCTGAAACAGAAGTGTTGTAAAATATAGTTTCTCAATACATTTCAGTTTTATGTGCAAAATATCTCCTGTACTTTTAACAGTACCCTGTGTGTGCAATTGTAGTAGCCAGTCCTGCAGGAACAAAGACTTGCTACTTGTAACACGACAAAATGTGAAACACACGCTAACTGTTCTTTGTTAAAGAACTGACAATAAAAATGGCTCCATATAAAATACATTTCTTTTACTTAAAAATAACTCGGTGGAAACACGTGAATCCTGTAATACTCATAATGTGGCTATAACTATACATTTGCATGTTTATGCCATAGCAATTATTCTTCAACTACATGTAACCAAAAGACTGCTGTACTACAAAAATAGTGACATATTCGAGAATAAAGAAGTATTACAAAGATTTAGAATTCACAGGGAAACCATTTTAAATCAGTTAAGCCTTCAGCTCGAAGTGCCTTAACATTTAGGCACATATGGCATATCATTATCTGGTGTTTTTATAGGCTAACAAACAAGAAACTTTCTGTCTTATCAGTTAAAACAGCTCATGTATTTGGGTTTACTGAAAGCGTTCAAATGTTCCCACAACCAAGAAAGCCAAACCTCTCGCTTTCCCAACACTGCATCACCACCTTTGACTTATGAACAGCCTGATGGCTGATGCAGGCAGGGTTAGGCTAACATTGCAAAGATGTTGCAGTGTAAATTTACAGCAGTACCTCGTTACTAACACAACTGGTGATTTTGAACCAGTAAGTAATTGCTACAGAAATGCAAAGCTGCATACTACCATTACAGAAAATACCACTGCAGAAAGTTCAGCTCCATCAGTTCTCTCTATGTATTTAATAAAGCCATCAAATAGACTGAACTAATCAAACACTCGGGCATCTCAAAGCTAAGTGAAACTTCTATAAACCAGTGGCACGCAATCTCTAATATTGAGCTAAAGATAAAAATTTTCAAGCTCCATCTTTGGATTTCATGTTCATGAGAATATTGGTATGCATTCTGTGTCTACAACAATCTGCAAAGTTACATATAAAAAAATATACATATGGTACCACAGTCTAAATCTCCATAGTTTGCATATTTCTTAGTAAGTTCCAGAAAACAGAAAACGCAACTGGAGCCTGCTATCCATTATGAACTTGTACAGATACTGTATGTAGAGAAAATTTATCAAAGCTGACCAATTCTTGCTGAAATTAGCTTAGTGTAAATATAATTTATCTACTGTTAACATGGTAAATACAGACAGTAAGTATTTATTAATATAAAATGTAAGCCATCAGCAGCTCTCTTGCTGAGGCAGTTTCTCAATATGTACAATATTGTTATTGACGAAAATGTTCCTTTTTCCTTAAGTTCTCTTATCGTGCATTCCTGATTGCTAAATACCTATCTTAATGTAGTGTTTTCCCTCTTCACAGGTCTATTCCTGCTCCCATGTAAGCCAGTGGAAAATTCTCATTCCTTTCAGTGGGACAGGACTAGGCAATAATGTGCTTTACAAGTATTTTACCATATTCAGATCCTCTCAGTATACAGAAAAACAACTCATAAACAATGCATGTCAATTCCCATTTCTTCTGAAAAGTATTTTTATCTTAATCTTATTTTTATCTTAACTTTTTAAATTATTATACATTAATACTGATGATTAGGGGTTTAGGTCTGGCAATCACTGCTTGACAGCTGAAATGTCTTAACATCTTCATCATGTTTTTAGCATGGCTAAAAGCATAGTGCCCACAAATGTTTCTACATAGTGTGAACTACATAAAAAGCTATGTTCTATATACTGTTAAATTGATTATGTAGTGTTGCCTATACAACTGTAGTAAGCTTCTTGCCTTACATCTCTTACATCACTAACATCTCAGGATGAACGACTGTTCTTAAAATGAACAATATGTTCAGCCACATAGCTGCAATTCACAGCACTGATCTCTTGATATGCTACCATATGAAATAGTAGGAAGAAAAGTGGGTACCAAAAACTAGTTTTGAACTGTCGTGTAATTCCAACTGCTATGTTAAGTTCCTATGATAAATCCACAATGGATTTTTTTTGTGTTACCACCTGGGAATCTGAAAAGTTAACAGAAACAGAGGCCACTGTATAGCCAGAGTAAAGGAAAGCCCCCCCAAATAAACGCAAAAAGGAAGTAAGGAAGCAAACAGATGGAGCACACAACAGGAGAGCAGCTAGTGAAGTACAGCAAGCAGAAGATCCATATTATTGAAAACCCAAGTATTTCAGTGAGAGGCAGGTCAGGAAACAAGTTCAGTCAGGGGCTTTTTTCTTCTACCTTGTACCCAGGAACTGATTTGGATAATACAGAACGTTTGGAACCATCTTTTCTTGGAGTAGCACTTTTGTCTCTTGTTTTTTGTCTTCCCTGAAAAGAATCCTCCTGGTTGTCTGTGGCGCAATCACCTTCAGATACATTGCCAGACGAATTGTCCTATAATAAAAATACCATAGCTATATTTTTTATTTTTTGTATAGACAGACAAGTCTTTCCTATGCCCCTTCGAGCCAGCTAAGGTAAGAAAAGGATACACCTTTCCTTCTGCAAAACTATGGGGTACATCACAATTTAGAACACCTTTGCTCATAACCTTCATTATTTCTCATGCTAAAAGACTGGCATCAGCAATAGCAATCATATTTTCCAGTTGGTCTTGATACCAGAGCAGGGAGACAACAGTGCAATTCTTTGAACCGTTTTCCTTTAAAAGTCAACGAGAAATCCCCTATATGCAAGATGTTGTTTACAAAGTAAAGGGCCAGCAAAAAGTTAAAAGTGCCCTTGCCATGCAATTAAAGTGTACTACCATACAGCACTGCCTTGAATTAAACATGTGAAGGCTTTTTCTGCCATCCTCATCTAGTATTTTCACCAGGAGCAGTCTAAATATTTCATTTGGATTGCAGCACCAGAATGCCATCAAAGGCACACTTCAATATTTAATGCAGAACCAAATAACAGAATTTACGCTGCAGTTAAAACATTTTTGGGTTTGGTTTGGGGTTTTTTTTAAGGAACGGGGAGGCAAGAAAAAGAGGAAGAGGTTCAAAGAGGGTAAGAGATCAATGTAAGCATAATTAAGAGCAGCAGCACAAGATTCTTCTCAGAAAAGTGTTAATAAAGGCCTTCAAAAAGCTCCAGAAGAAAGCAGCATGATTCATCACAGTTATTCAATAAAAAATAAAAGGTCAAATAGCAATGGTGTCCTACAGTAAAAGGCACTCTGTACAGATACAATTGTAATCAGCCTACGTCCCAGAGCCTAAAATCAAAACAAACAAAACAGTCACAGGGCAAAGGGAGGAACATAACACAAAAAGAAAGCAAATTATTTGACAACAAAAAATGCTATGCTCCACTGTCATTTCAGGGGAAGGGTTATTTAGGATAGGCCCACTGCAATCCTACAGAAAAAAGAAATTGCTACCTAAGTCCAAGAATGGGGAAGGTGGAAAGGAAAAGGCATTAAAAAGCATTTGTAGGACTCACCAGAAAGTTGAATGGAAGGTAGCCCAAAACTCAGTAAAAGAAGCCTGTGAACTGCCCACCCTTGTGCTTAACAGGTGTTTTCCCCTAATAACATGCCTCAATGACTAGCAGAGAACTCCTGCTGCCACAGTCAGACCCACTTCACAGAAATCTCATTTTACATTTTCCTTATGCTTTTCCAACACAAGGACATTTTCCCTTCTGCATTCTGTCACTAAAAAAAATTCTGAACTTCTGTGAAAAATGAAAGGATAGTCTGTTCAGTCGAGCTACTGTTCTTTACCATTAAGGGGAATGGAAATCAGTGGAAAAGAGACGTGGGAAGAAATGGTTAAAGACCAACTGTAAAAAAGCTAGAGTATGATTAAACTAAAATTTTAAGTTGACATTTAGCATGCTAAGTTTATATGATTTATTTTTCTCCAATAAAATGTAAGAAGAAAGGGTGTATTAACACTGCTCTCTTCCTTGTTAGCCTATAAACTAATCCCTCCCTTTCTTCTTTGGTTATGAGTATCTTACGAACATTAAAACAAAATAAATATTTATATGGCAAAAGTCAGCATTATATATAATCACCATCCAACATGTACAACATTTGACTAGGAACTGTGATTTTAAATTCTATTTCTCTTAAAATTGGGGTTTGACTTCTGGAAAGCAGTTGTCACGAACCACTTGTATTCAAGACCACTCATCTGGAGCCCAGCTGCTCTCGAACACTTAAAACACTATCAAGTTAGGTATGTAAAAGTTTCCCTTAAATTCCAGTGACAGTTAATTTTGTGTTTGCATTAATAGAAAACAAACATCTTTAAAAAGATGTTATTACAAAGCAAAACACAGTGCTTTTAATCTTCTGTTTAATCTGGAATAAAGTAACTGTTTCTACATTGAGTACTTCCTCCTCTTATGTCACAAGAAGAAAGAGTTATCAATACCTTTGCTTTATTAACAGATTCTGTGGGACTTAAATGGCAAAACATGCTCTGACCTGAACTAATGTATTCATACCCCTCAGAAACACTAGCAACTTCCTTGGGGGGAACAGGGCATAACATCTGTTAGAGAGATTCTTCAAGATTTCCCTAAAAAGAAGGGGAAAAGGGCCTGAAATTTCAAATATTTGATCTAGTTTACAACTGGATCAAACAAAGTTAGAGAAAAACGTTCTAAAATAAACTACTAAAAAAAGGGAGTGTACTTTTAGTTTGTGTTTCTACTTCATTTTGCAAATGCTAAAGACTATTAAGAAACTACTGGAACTACCAAAAGTGAAAGGAAAGGATTTTTTTGTTGAAGAATATCTTCAATTTGTCTCACCGAATTGCCTTTGGTTTTCCGTTTCTCATCACCTCGTCCTTCCTCTGCATCATCTGAATCTCCATCACTGTCTAACGCAGGCAGCTCTGGATCCAAAGGAGGTTCGTAAAGAGCTGTGTTCAATGGCAAGTAACGAAGTTCATCTGGAGAGTATCTGAAGGTAAAAAAAAAAACAAACAAAAAAACCCAAAAAAACCCCCAAAAAAACCAAAACAAAAGAAAGCAAAACAAAAACTTAAAAACTTAATTCATGGGTATTTTATGCATAAATTTTAAGTCACACAGCATAAAAAGACTTCAATGAGGAAGAGTATGAAAAACTCCTTTCAGGAAGGCACATAAAAACATGCAGTTGTGAAAACATTAAGAAACCTAATCATATCTCCTCCCAAACCCGATAACATCTTGTACTTGTTTTTTGTTTCGCAGATATTTGTGTGACACAGGAAGAGTTTATTTGCAATGTTCCAAATTTACATAATCAAAAGAGTCCACAGAATCCTTACAAATCTTTAACCAATTCAAGTTACTACATTCAACAAACTGTTATACACTTTTTTTTTTATAAATGTACAGTGCCCAGATAGCATTTGCACAACAATTCTAACCCAGGGCACACAAACAAGTAGGGTCCAAAGCAAAGTAAGCAAATACAGCTATTTGTTCGAGCTCCCTGATTACTGAAGGAGAGCAGAAATACACATAAAAATATAATTTCAGAAGAATATGAAACACTAGTCACTTTGCTTATTGCCAGATAGAGCTTAACATATGTAATCTACCTTTTTTTTTTTTTAACCTTAAATACTAAGAAAAAAGTGGAAGTCTTCAAACTATTAAGGACAAGCTTTCTTAAGGAGTACGACATTATTTTGCTACTTATTTTAAAATGTTGTGTCTTTCATTAAGAAGGATAAACAGTTTCACTTGCAGCTTTTAAATGCAAAATAAACAATATATTTAGTATTTATAATTTAATTAATTTAGTAAAGTTGAACACCTTCAAGAATGCCCTGTAACACAAACTTAAGATTGGGCTTAAAGCACACACTCTGGAATGAACAAGGCATAAGCAGCTAAAGAGCTTTACTAAAGAAAACTCTCCATGTACAAGATGAGTACCATCTCTGTCGTACAAATGGTAAGACTTAGGCAACAATTTTCAAATTAGTGTGCATTGGTCAAATGGGAGCATGCCACCAGGTAAAGTCTTATATTTATATCGACAGTAGAGCACACATTTTTTATGAATTATAAAGATCCAATTAACAATATTTTTCTTCCTCATTTACAAATCCAAAATTAAACTTAGCCCACAAGACCAGTTTATTTTTTTCTAATTAAAAACTTTCTAATAATTTAAAAAAGGACAGTAAGACTGTCATGTGAAGAAAACATAGATCAGAACCCCGTATTATAATATTGTTATAATTATAAAATGTTACAACATGTTAATCTTATCATCTGCCTCTCTACGTGTACTAAGTGAACACGTGAGGGAGGTAGGAGTGAAATCAGTATTTCCTTCTACCACAGTAAATATCTGAACAGGCCAAATCTCAGGCACTACTAGACATAAGAGGAGACAGTACTCTTGCAGCCAGACTTTTGTTAACAAAAACTGTCACACTATGCACCTATTAAACTAGCAAGCTTTCCAATGTGAAATTAATTCAATAACTTACAGTATTTACACAAAAATGTTTTCCATCTGCCAGACAGAGAAAAACAAATCAATGCAACAGAACTGGCAGTTAGGATGCTTTTACAATACCTTTTGTAATATTCCTGGAACTGGCCGGGTATGAGAGCCACTGGATATGGACTAACCTTTGTTCTCTCTGTAGGTAAGATTTTGTATTTTCCTTGAGGCACCTGGATAATCTGTATTGTTTAATACAAAACAATGACGGTTTTGTTTCATATAGAAACTCTTGAGCCTTCCTTGCCATCTATGCCCCCCTCCAGTATTTTTTAACTAGCCAGTTTCATTGAGTTAGAACAGCTACCCATGTTTTCCCACAGGAAATCTAACTCATTAAAATAGTAAGAGAACTCACTCACAAAATAGTATTATAGGTTAAATCAAATCACTATCTAGTGAACTGAACGATATTAGGTAACTACTTCTAAAAGAACATTATGTAGAATAATTGAAACAGTAAATTATGACTGGCATCTCTTAGCATGAATTACCATTGTTGGTCCATATTGGTAGAGGGTAGCAAGAACATGTCCATCTAATTCTGAAAAGACTGTACTACAAAATGTTCCATTCCCTTAGAAAGAAATAACACTAATTATCAACTATCTTGCCTCTAACATGGATTAATACCAGAAAAAAACGCAAACTTGCCATTATAGATTGTCATGTAATAATTTGCATAGAGAATATTTTTGTTTTAGTGTCTTTACACAAGCAGAACAGTCCTGCTTCAAATGTTAAGTTTTTCAATAGGCACAGAAGCATGAAATTTATCTAATATATCTAATATAAAAATAATACAACACCTCAAAAAATCAAGGGCAGCACTGTTTCAGAAGATAAATAGCATACTTTTTTTACTGGAGGTATCATTCAAGCAAAATTTTAGAGGTGTTCCAAAAAAGAATTAGTCTTTTATATGGACAGAACCTTCTTAGTAACCTAAACAACCCTCTTAGTTTTATGCCACTCCCAGCAGATCAAAAATATGACAAAAAAAGTAACACTGACATTTTTAAAGCTTCCTAAGCTTCCTTTAAAGTTTTAAAAGTTTTCACATTAAATATATTTGAGATTATTATATTTGGGAGTTTTACCCATTGAACAGCAAAATTGTTTAGGTCTCTACCTGACTAAAACAAGACTAATCAATTTTTATAATAAAATAGTGAAAATTGTATCAAAACCAGCTTCACTAAAAAGAAGCAAGAAGCTAACTATTGAAATTGGTAAGAAATTTAAATCTGCCTACATGTGTCTGTAAATCAAAATAGGCTCTTCTTTCTTCCATCCGCTCTCTGTTTAAATTGCTGTTGAATTCTGCAGCTTTCTTGGCAGCTTTTTTAATATATTCTGGAACTTTACTGGCTTCTACTTTCTGTGTGTTCTGCTGCTGCATTTGCTGGAATAAAAACAATTTTATTAATTCACATACATTTCATTATTAGTTTGAGAACAGCCTTCCCTTATAGTTCACATTTTACTTATCTAGTTCACTTATATGCTGGTTACTTACAGAGTACTCTTTATAATGATCTGTTATTCGCTGACGTTCTTTCTCTTGCAGTATAACAGAATACTCAGCATGTTTGGCAGGGTATTCTTTAATCATAAGATCAATTACTTCATCACTACGCAAAGCTGTTAGACCTAAAATAGATAAAAGCAATAATGATGCTGTCTGGTAAAATTAACTATAGGTTATTTATATACCACAATGATCAACTCACAATTTTGGGCAGCTAAAGACAACAACCTGCCATGGACAATGCTACTCTCAAACACAAGTGAACTTGTGCTGTTTAGCTTTCAAGGCTGATTAGGAGTTTGTTTCTACGTAAGGAGCCAAGGCTCACTTCTTTTCTTGCTTATAGCTACAGACCCCTCCCCCAGTGACTCAGCTACCTACTAAACTCCCCTGTGAGGCAGAACCTTTGTTGGAAGGAGTACCTGGTGAACTGTTAATTTCCATTTCCAATTTTGGTGAAGTGTTCGTTTCATTAACTTGCAGAACCTTAACTGAAATTACGAGGTTTACATAACCTATCTATACAAATCAAGAAAGAATCACCGCAAGTGCAACTCAGAGCAGGGACCTGCACACAGACCTCTGACTCCTAATTAAAGTATTTGGAGTTCAGAAGTCAGAATGCCTCAGTTTGCAACTACAATGTCAAACTCCTCCTTTAAAGGTTCCAACACAACCTATAAACCTTTACAACAGAACAGAGGTTGATTTACGTTACTATCATTGGTTATAAACATAACCTTAAAAATAGGGATCATTAACTCGGCACACATCTCTACTGGATATATGACACAGAATACAGCATTTTGCTTCTATTGATAAAAAATAGATACTGTTCAGTCCTGTGTATTTAAGTTTAAAAAAAAAAAAAAATCAAGGTAGGTGATGAATAAAGGCGTTATGCCAAAGGTCATTAGTATGTAAAATGACACATTTGCAGAGACCCTTGCTATATAGAAGAAAACGTGACAAGCATCATTTAATCTCTAATGTGTTCCAAGTCACATGTATTAGCAGAGTAAGAAAAAAAAATAAAGTTCTTTCAATATAAGCCATGTCAATGACATTTTTCCACTTCAAGAACATTCAAGTGCTTTAATATACACCCTTCTAACTTCTGACATATAAACTGAACTGTGTAAGATACACTGTTTGCTGAGTTCCAACTAACTCAGCAAAATAACACTGATGTGCTTTTAATTTGAAAAATTGGTGTACTCTTTTCTAAAAGGAGATAAAGGTTCTAAAAGTTATTTTATAACATAGAATGGACCTTGCTAAGTAATCAGAATAGATCCAAAATCTGGGTTTTTTTAATAATAAATCAGATACCTCATAGCCAATCTACACAAATTTAAAATTAAATGTAAACTTCAATTTTCAGAATTTATGTTTTCAGTTGAGTGTGATGTAATTTTCTATCAAAGTGAATCACATCTTCTGTGTGTCATATTTTTAATCGTGTAGCAAGAAATCTAGCAATTTCTTTTCTTACCTAGTGTGCACTGAGTCTCTGTGATAACATTTAGTTCTCTGAGGTAGAGCTTCTCCTTGTGAGATAGATCTCGTCTTTCTAAATCTCCAAAGAAAACAAAAATAGCAATAAAAATGTGCACAGTTACTCAAACTCCTCCATAAACAATGTCAAAGTATTCTGACAATTTTATTTCCAGGCAGTAAGAGTCAATTACAATTATATTACTTCTACAAACATGACAATTTTATAAAATAATTCTAAATTTGATATATATTGTAGGCACACGAACATTTTTTCCTGAGTATCCTGCTCATAGTTAAATTTTACAGAAATACTGAGGAAACCTGACACATGAGCTTGCAGGCAGAAAAACTATTGAGCACTGAAGGCATGTTCTTTTTTTTCTTTTAATATGGCATTTGATGGCCAATGGCAGCTTGGCCTGTGTCAGACACAGCGTGGCCAGCAGGAGCAGGGAGGTGACTGTGCCCCTGTGCTCAGCACTGGTGAGGCTGCACCTCGAGTGCTGGGTTCAGTTTTGGGCCCCTCACTAAAGGAAGGACATAGAGATACTGGAGCGTGTGCAGAGAAGGGNATCCCTGGAGGTGTTTAAAAAATGGGTGGATGAGTTTCTTAGAGACATGGTTTAGTAGGGAGACAGGCACGGTTGAACTCAATGATCTCAGAGGTCTCTTCCAACCTTATGATTCTATGATTAGAAATAAATTTAATAACAGAAGAACCAGATTTGACAATTCAGAAAATGTTCTAGAGCATCCCCAATTAATTTTCTTTTACTTCTTCCACAGTGTAAAGGTTGGCACAACTCGGGAAACAGAAAGTAGAGGCATAGGTATATAGTAAGAAACTACCAACAAAATATTTAACAAAATTAAAGTCAGTTTTCAAAACATACTTGCTGATCTAACCCCCAAGTAAGACTTTTTTACAGATTTTCTAGTGTCAATACCAAACAATCTCAAACTACTTTGAAAACCATTAGGATATGTTTTCAATATGCCAGCAGCAAAACCAAAATGTACAATATAGATCATTCAGATCTATTTTTGCCAGGGTCTTTTTTCAATCAGTTGGCTCATGCTGTAGTCAAAAAGACAAAGCATATGAAAACAAAGACGTTTTGGAAGAAAAAATTTAAAACATAAATACCTGGATATTTTCTTTTAAAAGAAGTCACGCCCAAATATTCGCTTACTTGCTCCTGAAGCATATAGTATTCTCCTGTTTCATCTGGTGGCCACTTGTATTCTATCAAGTTTTCAGCAGGAAAATAGCTGTATCTAAGTATAAGAACAATGATAAAACAAATTAAAGAATTCTTCAGAGGGAGCCTTAAATTTCTAGAAATTCCCTAATTCCTGATTATGTAAATAAACAACATCTACAAATACTTTAGAATATTGTCTCCTGTTAATCCATTTCAAAGTCATTTCGTTATACCCTACTTCACATATATTTCTTCACAACAGCTTTCACCAATATACTGAGAGACAGAACATAAAGAAAGGGATACTCATGATAGCAGACAGCACACCAAGAAAAGCAGGTACTACACTATCAAAATTACTTTTAAAAATATGTAATATTTTAAAAATATGTAAGCTGTGCTTCTGATTGCAAATTAAGACGCATCACATTTTGTATCATTTTAAAATAAAGAGTCTTAAAAGGAAGAAAAAGACAGTTAGCTACTCATAGGGCATTGCCTCAACTCAGAAAGATGATATGAAGAATACACAAGCAAAGAAAGAAGATAAGCTAATACTAAAGTAAATCGTACAACACAATAAGATTAGCAATAAAAAAGTGGGAGCTGGAAAAAATTGTATTACCCAAGGTCCTGACTTGAGGTTTCACAGCTCCGAGAACTGTCCCCTGAGCCCATACGTCGTCTTTTGGATGGCTGGCTGCCATCATTGGAATTTTCTTCTGTGTCATCCTGAGAATTAACATAAATAATAAAAAAATATTAAAGGTATTCGGCAGATAATGTAAAACATCATAAGACAATACTTGACCAACTGAGCTGTTTAACTCTCTTTACAAACAACTCATAGGACAGTTTACTTAGCAAATTATTCATTGCTATAAACGAGCTGCAGGATGCACAGTGGCACAGGAGAATCGCGTTATTTCTCACCTGTTGTGTAGACAGAGCTGTGGCTCTGACCACCAAGTTAATCGTTCTTGATGTAAAATACCCACGGCATCAGCACAACTAGGCAACTGTAGACCCAGCAAACCTCCCTCACTGGTGACAGTCAAGGAAAAGACTAATTGACTTAATCAGGCTCTCAAAAGCCAACCAAGGGCAGAAGAAAACCACCAGATCCTTGCTGAGAGCTGATGCTTAGAAAAAACAAGGAAAATACTACCAAAAGCAACACTAGACCTATAGTTACAATAAAAGGAATGGTATACAGTTTACAAAAAGATATGATTACAGCAAGTTACAAAGACTTGTCTTTGGGGTGGGTAGGGAAGGATAAAACCTGATATTGTATTGCAATAGATACAAAAGACAAATTTCATCTTCAGAACAAAGCTATTACACGGGAATAGCTAAAGAAGTCCATTTACAGGTATTACCTGTCAATTTACAGGCATCACCTGTAAATCTATGAAAAGAAAGGGAATAAACAGTGAAGAAAAAAAAAATTAAAATAATTTATTTAAAAACTAACAGTTCCATTAGCCTTCTTTTGCTTTTCACTGCTTTACTGCCTAATAATGCAACTCCTATCGAGATTTCATCACCAACAACTCTCAGTGATTAGTGATCACCCTAGCATCACTATAACTGAGAAACAAAAGGCAGAAATGTTCAAGTGAATTGCCTATTGTCACCGGTAGCAGAGCTGAAAACAAGGGCTCTTTAAGTAACCCAGACTCTAAAGTGGAGTAATAGAACAGAACCAGGCTTCATAACCTTCGTGAAAAGTTTAAGAAAGAAGAATTAACCTGTCAGGAATAAATGGATCAAGCCCACTATTATACTTAATGTATTAAATAATGACAAGAATAATTATTAGTGATCAACTTTCATTCTAGTATGTTTTACATATCGTATCACTTGAAATAGCATCAAAAAATCCAGCAAATGAGAATACATTACTTACATAATATTTCACAGTACTATAATCAAAACAGGCCACAGGAAAAATCAACTCTTTTGGTTTATTTCATGTTTTCCCATTTCTTACCATTTTTTTTTGCTTTCTTGTGGAGTAGTAAGAAGAATACCTCTCATACAGTAAGAATAAAAACTTTAAAGCAAAATTTAATGAACCTGTGCTTTCTAAATGCAGCTACAGGAATCAGGTAAGTAGCACCTCCACTAGTCTAGTATTTCCTACTATTCCTTAGTATGCTGTATAAACTTAATTAGACAAACCAAATAGCAGACCCAGATCAAAACAATATCACACTGGAGTATTTTGTGACACAGCTGTGTCTCATTAGCAGTTCATCCCTACTTCCCACACAGAACATCAGTGCACTCCAAATCTTTTCAACTACCAGGCAAAAAAATGAGCAGGGCCAAAAAACGCTTTGCAAATACCAAAGCTACCAAGAGACTTCAAAACATTTTTAAAACACAGTTCTCAGCCTAACAGTCAAGAAGTGTGTCACATCACTCTGTTTCTTTTAAACTTGCTATTATTAAATCCCTTACAGCTAAAAAGATATGAATGTCCTCTATTTCCATCTTTGCTTTACTTGCTGAAAACGTCATGAAATCCAACAACACAGGCGCACAAGCTCGAATACTTTAGAAAATGAGATTTTGTGTTGCAGAGGACTTGGCAGAAAAAGTCAAAACATCTCTGTTGCAATCAAAAACATGCTGTAGTGCTGAGCTGCGAGGGTATCTAATATAATAATTAGGGACAGTCTTGTGGCTCTCTTTACATGAAAAGTCAGTCTTTCCCAAACTAGCCCATTCTTCCCTTGAAATTGCCTGTTTCTGTCAAACACCTGTTATTCCTTACAAGATAAGGTTACATTACAAATTCCTGCTATGTAACTTTCCCTCATTATATAATCACAAAGCCTGAATTACCAAGATGCTTTTCAAAAAGTAAGAGCGGATGGGAGCGCGAAGCCCGCAGCAGGCGCCCGGCGCCACAAGCCCCAGCAGCGCCCGCGAAGCGCGGGAGAGCCCGCCCCCAGCCTCAAACTTTGCCGGGAGCCGCACAAGGACTTTCATGAAGCAGGACGGACTCTGGCACCCAGAGGGGCCTCGACCCTCCCCACCCCGGACACGCACCCGAACTTCGGCCCGGAGCTCGGAGGGCACCAGACCCCGGCAAGAGCCCAGGACTCCCCGGGGGCGGGGTCACGCGCCACGCAGGCGGAACGGCCGGGCCTCCCGCCACGGCGGCTGTTACGCCGTCGCCCCAGGCCCGCAGCGCCGCGGCCGCCGCCCGCTCTCACCTTCAAGGAGTGGGCGCCGGGCGTGGCCGGGTCGCTGTCGCAGAGGCGGGGGGACAGGACGGCCGCCATGAGCGCCGCGGGGGCCGCCGCCGGCTGCGCGAGGAGCAGCGCCGCCGCCGCGCGACCCGG